>OVBB01001672.1:0-13452 GCA_900406415.1 Isatis lusitanica | reverse complement strand
CTCAACTCTTGATCAGTCCGCATGTGATTCAGGCTGAACTTACACTTTCAACAGCGACTTTCTTATCAACAATAACCACAAACTTCAACACTTCTTATCTTCACCACTTCGATCTTTAGTTGACTCTTACCTGAACCTTCTTCTTCGTCTTCGTCCTCTCAGCTATGTCTTCGTCTTCGTCCTCTCAGCCATGTCTTCGTCTTCGTCCTCTCAGCTATATATTATTTATATATACGCCACACATTAGAAGCAACATAAACAAACAAAAATACTTACAGAACCAGTTATGTCAGAAAAATCTTGGAATCCCGACCATGTTAATGATCTCAGAGCCTCTGTCTCAACGACATCAGGAGTAAAAGAACTCGTCGACGCCGAAATAACCGAAGTTCCTCCAATCTATCATTACCCTTCTTCTACTTTGTCCAACAACAAACCTTCTGATACCTCCGGTTTAAACCTTACTGTCCCAATCATCGACCTCGGAGGAATCAACGACACAGACGCACGTGACGTCGTTGTTACGAAGATCAAAGACGCAGCAGAGAAATGGGGTTTTTTCCAATAAATTAACCATGGTGTTCCATTAACTGTTCTTGAAGGGATCAAACAAGGAGTTCGAAGATTCCACGAGGAAGATCCAGAGGTGAAGAAAAATTACTTTCCTACTGATTCCAACAAGAAATTTGTTTACAACCAAAACTTCGATCTCAATCATTCCTTTCCTATGAACTGGAGAGATTCGTTCGTTTGTTACCTTGCTCCAGATCCTGCAAATCCAGAAGATATCCCAATAGCTTGCAGGTAATTAAAGATTAAGTAGTTGAATGATATACACTTCAACGTGAATTTTATAGTGTTAAAAGAGATATTTTTAACAAAAATAATAAATCAAATCAGAATATATATTTAACTGTATTTGATATTTAATATGATTAATTAGTTATATTTTTTAGAATCCATATATTTCTTTATTTATGACAAATAAGAAAGAGTAAAAGAAAAAAGAAAAAACTATGGTATAAAAACGGTTAACAAGCAATTTTAATAGCACAAAGAAAGACGGTACATTACAGTCCTAAAATAAAATAATAAATATAATATTTTAACCTATTCGTAAATTTGAGGTATATTTAAATTCTTATATAGATATAAAATTACTTTATATTTGAAGCCTAATTTACTATTTCAATAAGTATAACATTATTTTATTATTTTATTACTATTAAACTATCTTTATTTACCATTTTGTATAAATATAAAATATTTTAGCAAATTAAATTTACTTTATTTTTACAAGCATAAGCAAAAGAATATATATATATATATGTGCAAATGAATAAATAATATATAAAATTTAACAAAAATAAAAATATTTAACCTATTTATTAAAGCTTTTAGTAATTAAAATTTTAAAATTAGATAAAGAAATAGAAAATTTGAACTAATTTAAAAGTAATTTAACAAATTTATAATCTAATTAAAGTTTAACTCTTGAATATGCAGGCCACTTATTTAATATCCATAAGTTTTAACGTTTAAAAAAATACAAGGTGTATATTAAAAGTTGAAAAATAAAAAATTACTAATCTACAAATAGATTTACCTTTTTATTAGCATTTCGTGACAATCTAGAAGAGGAGAAGGAACCTTTTTTAGTTCAACTACTTCTATTATATGATTACTAGGGTTAGACCCGCGCTATGCAATGGGTGCTTCTTTTCCGTTTTTTGTTTTTTTTTTAAATCAGTTTTGAATGATGTTTACTTATTGGACCAAAGAAAAAAGAGTCTAGTTTAGAAAATATTTTTTATTATTTTGATAATTAGTAATAGATACATATAATTATTTTGAACGTACAATTTTATATGTAACATATAAAAATTAATATTATATATATATTGTGATTAGTGTTTATTTTACATGACTCTCAAATTTATACTTAAATTTAACATAATACACAAAACTAATTTTGTAAATTTCAATAGTTTATAGTTGTTAATATAATAAATGATATGTTATAAAATGTACATATATAACAATTATAAATTTTTTTATTGTGTGTATATTTTCTAAATACTTTTTACATTTTGTTTCAAAATTAGGTTAATTTGAATTAGTTAAAAATTATATAATAGCTTTATAATTACAGAATTCATACAATTTTAAATTTAAAAATAATTCTTTTGTTTTTTTATATTATAAATAGCGACAATGAATCAGCCGATTATCATAGTATTTCTCGTTTTGTCTTCTTCTTCGTTGTCACCACCGTTCACAATTCATCTCCTTTAATCGTTTTATTCGTTATTTTTTTATTCCACGCTTTCCGTAATGACGAATCTCTGTTCTTGGGAGAGTACATTCACTTTTGTTCTAATGTGATAGTTCAAAAAGTCTGCTGCTTCAATTCTCTGATTCTCCTCGGACCTCGTGAGACCGCACTCATAATCGNGGGCCAAATGAAACATGGGCCTAGCCCCCCCCCCCCCCCCCCCCCCCAAAAAAAAAAGAAAAAAAATTTAGCTTACCAATATTAAAAATAACTGTTTATTTTTTTCTTAATAAGAACTCCCCTCTAAACTTTCAAAACTTTTAAATGTTTTTTATTTTTTAAGAAAAATATATATCTACAAATCATCCAATATTTTTTTTTTTTTTGCTTCGACCCTTTCAATTCTTAAGCCGGCCATCACCGGAATCACTTCTACTCTATTAAAAATAAATATATGATTTTTTTCTTTAATAAGAACTCCTCCTCTAAACATTTAAAGTTTTAACATTTGTTCTTCTTTTTTTGTAAATATATATCTAACAATCCCCCAAATTTTGTGTTTTTTCTTGTTTGGGTCCCTTAAATTCTCGGGTCAGTCACCATATTCATTTCTACTCTACCGTCGTAGCTACAAAAATCTGTCGTTCAACTCCTTGATCATATTTATCTATTTTGTCTCTTTCTCTATCTCGCTTGTCTTTGACATACAGTTGGTAAAATATCTCACTTATACTTAGTTAAAATTAAATTTGACATACACTTGGTAGAATGTCTCACTTGTACTTTAGTTAAACTTAAATTCAATTATCTTTAGTACTTTTTAGATATTTTGGGTAGCCGAATCCGGAATCGAACCGAATTTGACCCAAGTATTAAAAGATATCTGAACGGGTTTTATATTCCTGAACCGAAGACCCGAAAAACCCAAAAATCGGAATTATTCAAATAAAATCTGAACGTCCAAACTCAACCGAATATTTCCAACCAATTTAATTTCATGAATCACATTAAAAATCTAATATGTGTATATGTTTTATTTTGATTAGTTTTTAAAGTTTTTTAAAAATTTAATTATGTATTAATCTAATGTGTATTTATGTTTTGTTTTGATTGGTTGTAATAAAATTTCATTAATTGAGATGTCATGCTCTTAGAGCACAAAAATGCTGAGTTGTCATCTTATGGAGAGACCTTTCTACTTTCATATAGTAGATTCAACCGCTTCTAATTGAACTATTTCACTCGACTTACGAGTCATAAGTGAAACAACATTTTTTAATGTTTTCATTGGTAAAAACTCTCTAAATTAATAATGCTGATGTTATAATATTCTATTGATTTATAAATTTATTAATTTAAATATAATTTTCTATTAGACATTCATAATCTTAAAATACTATTTGTATTGAGAATAAAAAGGATAGTTGCTTTCATTTTATTATATATTGGTGATTAAAATTTGTAAGTTTAGCTCTCGTTTCTCTTTATTAGATTGTTTGGTGTATTTTCTGTTGTATCAGGGATAAGTGCCATAGAATATAGATGTGTGTCTATATGTAATTGGACAAAATAACACAAAAATATTTTGAAGTAATAAGAAAAATTAGAGACGAATTTTACTTTGACAAAACACAAACAATACAATCCTTTTTATATATTTTTCTGTATACTAATATTACTTTATGATTTTTATGTGAGTATATGTTTACCTAGTTTTTTTAAAAAGTATTATTATCCTATTATCTTATCCGATTATGTCACATTTTGAACTTTCCCAACTTAGGACAGATTAAATTTATTAATATATCATATTTATTAATATATCATATTTATTAATTTATCGTATTTATTAATTTATCATGTATTGATTTATAGAATATAGACTGTTTATGAATATGATTTCAGGGATGCAGTAATGGAATACTCGAAGCATGTCATTGACTTTGGAGGAAAACTCTTCCAACTTTTATCAGAAGCTTTAGGTTTAGACTCTGAAATCCTTAAGAAAATGGATTGTCTTAAGGGTTTGTTTATGGTATGTCATTACTACCCTCCTTGTCCACAACCTGAGCTAACTTTGGGCATAAATAAGCACACAGATAACTCTTTCCTTACGCTTCTTCTTCAAGACCAAATCGGTGGTCTTCAAGTTCTTCATCAAGATTATTGGGTGGATGTAACTCCTATTCCTGGAGCTCTTGTCGTCAACATTGGTGATTTCATGCAGGCAAGCAAGCCCCTATAATTAATGCATTCTTTTAACTACAAAAAGAATATTTGAAACTTTTTCTTTTCTTTCAGTTGATAACGAACGACATGTTCTGGAGCGTGGAGCATAGGGTAAAGGCGAACATTGATGGACCGCGAATTTCAATTGGGAGCTTTTTTAGCTCGAGTTTGTTTCCAAATTCTACGGTTTACGGACCAATCAAAGAACTTCTGTCTGAAGAAAATCCTGCGAAGTATACAAGCATTACCATACCAGAGTACACTGCAGGATTCATTGCAAATGGTTTTGATGGGAAAGCACATTTGTCTAATTTCAGGATATGAAGAAAGGACTTTTCCAACTTATATATTTATATATTTGTGTGTTTTTGCATCTAAAGTTCTCTGAAATACTGTATATCAAAAATAATAAAAAAGAAGAAGTAATAAAGATAATACGTTTTAAGTAAGTTATGGAATAAACATTTATTTATTTACTTTCTACTTCATTCTAATGAGGACATATAAGGTTAGGTTTCTTCAAACTACATGAGCTTTGTTTTTGAGCTTATCAATCGACTCAGTCCTATGTCGGATTCGATGTCTACTTTTATATAATATCCTCCAACATCATTTTCTTTATAGGCTTCGATTTGGCCTTCATTATGTTGGGGAGTGTTGCATATCTTGGTTAATTCAGCCTTAAATCAGTTATGTATTATAACACCAAAGCTGTTAAAAAGCGCTCTTCCATCTATCTATTAAAGCATTAATGCTAGTTTGTTTTGAAATTTGAGAGATCTTCCACACAGAAAATCATGAATAGATGAAGAAACAATCCAGTCAATTAGTTGATGCAGTTACATAAAACCTCAACTCGAGCGAGATCATGACACAATGTAGAATTAACGTTATCACAGCGGGTAAATCCACATGAAGGGTTTGAAAACCTCCATCTACTTCTCTATCCATGGTTGTGAATATCTTATGTTTATTTAACACAACTTACTAAACAAGAACAAAAAGATGAGGAAACGAAAAAAATGATCACAACTTGGACGGTAGAAGCAGAACAACTTTAATGTATGATCTGAAGGCATCCAAGGGAATCACTTGTTACCTTTGATGAAAAGGTTGATTGCAGCCAACCAAGCAAAGCTGCAACCATTTTTTCCCGTTTGATTGCAGCCATCATTCATTTTTCTAAATAGTAAGAGGCGACAATCAGGACTTAAACCTCGAATATCCCTCCGTACAGCTCTCCACATCTAACTACCCTCCCCAAATCTAATTGTCCATCTTCAATTGGATTTGTCTATTTTAACCCTAATTTAAATAAAATAAAAAAATGAAAAGAAAAATCAAAAGATTCTCAGTGGTTTGGGATAAGAGGAAATTTAATTCAAACCCACCACAAAATTCAATTTTACAAACCAATCAAACCGACCGAAATTTAATTCTCCCAATTGAAAAAAATCACGCGTCCCTTCTATTTTTCTTGTCGCCTTCTTCTTCTCTCGTTTCCACCATTGGCAAAATCAGAAACGTGAATTGAAGATTAGTTGTTGCTGTTTTAATGCTATTTTCAATTTCATGATTGGATAATCAAGTTTATGTCACAGGCAAATCAATTAATACATAGTTTCTTCTCAATTAGGAAATTTCACAATAAAGAAAATTTTGATTTTATTTTGCTCATTTGAGTCACTGAACTTGTTGGGTAAGGCTATTAGAAACTGATATTGTTAATTAAATGAAATATCCTGGTTGATTGAGCAATGAATTGTAATAAAGCGATATGATTTGTATGATGAACCAAAATTTCTGTGTACTACTGGGTACAACTAGCAAAACTGGATATTCTAAGTGAATTGGTACAACTAAGAAAATTTGGTATAACTATGATAAGATTACTTTATGATTGTTTTGTTCTTTTCATGGGAAATGAGTAAAAGTGGTTGCATAGTCAAATGAGTAAAAGGGAAATGAGTAAAAGTGGAAAGAAACTCATGGTGCAAGAGGTAAACATCTACCTCCATGAATAAATGTGATTGGGCTTGATGGGAAGAACTATTTGGTTGAAATGACTAGGAAAATTTGTTCTTGCAAGTATTTTGATATAAACAGATACCCATGTGTGCATGCAATTGCTGCTGTCATCCACATGAGTAGAGGTAGCAAACTTCATCTACAAGAGTTTTGCACCAAATATTATTTGGAAGAGCAATGGGCATGACATACTCCAGGACAATTTATCATGTTCTACATATATCTGAATGGGTTGTACATAAAGAGATACAATAAAAAAAGTCTTACCTTTGGAATATGAAGCAAAGAAAGGAAAAAAACAACAGATTAGATTCCCATTAGTTGGAGAACATCGTGGAAGAGGAAGAGGAAGAGGAAGAAGACGACGAGGTGGACGCTGGGCTCAATAGTTTGGGATTGATAGTAGTGAAGAGTAATTTATGTTTTTGTTTTAAATAATATGTATTCTGAACTATTTGTATAACTTTTATGACTGAGACTTGTATGCATGTTATTTTTATCAGGTATAACTAGGCACTACTAGTACAATTCTATATTCCGCGGCTAATATGTTTGGTACGGCTGGTGCGGCTAGTATCACTCGTTTTCAAGTCCAACTGTGAAAACTAGTACGACTATGCTTTGTACAAATATGTAAATAACAGCATTTACTAACTTATTTGTAAACATATTTACATATAAAATAGGCCACAAAACATGTGCAACATTTCATAGTTAAATAAATTTGATCATAAAAAATTGATAGATGAAAATGTGATGTCTACACATTCTACCTTATATTCTTAAGGTTACTTTGAAAATTTTAATCACACAAACATGAAAACTATGAAAATTTATATTTTTATACAAGTTACTAGGTGTTTGCCCGCGCTACGCGCGGATTGTCTATATTTTTTCTTGCCGATTTCTTTTTTAACTATTTCTTTTGTTTGTTGTCGTACTTTGACTATTAACGCCTAATTTTTTTTGTAAATTTACAGTAAACTGGAAGATGGGAAAGTGATGAAGAAATAGTTTTTGAAGATGAGAGGGTCATTTGTGTTGATCTGGAAGAGGGTGTTTGTCTTCGATGACCATCTTTTTTTTATTGGAATTATTTTTTGTCTTCGATGACCATTTTATTAGACATTTTCCCGATGGAAGAATTATATTCAATTTTTTTTTTGAGGTGATGAACATGTGTGTATACTTTTTATTGTAAACATATATATTGTAAGATCTGATATAATCTGCGATTGTCATTAATTTTTTTGTCCTTGTTGGCTTGTTGATATCTTCTTCGTTTTTCCATTAAGACTTGCGTTTAGACGTCTGTTCTTCTTCCTTGTTTGAAAGTTTTGATAGCAACATTGGATTTATCAAAGTAGAACCGAGTTGCTCGAGTTGACGTGAGTAGTAATTTTTGTGCAATGTAGTTATAAAATATGTTACCTTCTTTTAAAGGCTGCAAATATGGAATGAATTGTATAGAGTTTACCTTTATATGTTTTAAGATTGATGTTTGTGACAACGATGACTGTTTTCTTCTATCTTTTATAGTTAGATGACAAATTTCTTGATGTTTGTGACAACAAGGCCAGATGTGATGTATGCTGTCAGTCTCATCAGCAGGTACATGTCGAAACCTACTGTGCTTCATCTTACAGCAGCCAAGAGAATTCTTTGTTACTTACAAGGAACGGCTGGACATGGGATCTTCTATCAAAAGAAGGGAAATGCAGAGCTTGTTGGGTTCACTGATAGTGATTATGTTGGGTGTGTTGAGGATAGAAAGAGCACATCGGGTTATGCTTTTATTTTGAGTGACGCTGCAGTAGCTTGGTCATCTCGTAAGCAAGCCATTGTCATGTTAAGTACAACGGAAGCAGAGTTTGTGGCAGCTGCAGCAAGTACATGTCAATTGATCCGGATGAAAAGGATATTGGAAGGCTTGGTTATGAAGGGAGTTCAAGTCCGGTCATTTTCTGCGATAACAGCTCAGCCATTAAGCTATCAAAGAATCCGGTGATGCATGGAAAAAGCAAGCATATCGATGTTCGTTTTCACTTTCTAAGGGATCTGGTTAATGAAGGAGCAGTGCAATTGAAGTTCTGTGGCACGAAGGATCAGGTGGCGGACATCTTCACTAAGCCACTCAAGTTGGATGCATTTCAAGAGTTCAGAAAGAAGCTGGGAGTGTTCGATGAATCGGTTGTAAACTAGCACACTGTCTAGTTTAAGGGAGGGAATGTTAGAGTGTTTGATGGTTGTTGTCCTATTCTTTAGGAGTTTGTTGTTCTGTTTCTTTCAAAACATGGTCATCGTGTTTGGATCACGTTTGCGCTTTCTTAGGACCAGTTTGCTTCACGTTCTGTTTCATGTAAGGCTATTTAGCTACTTGCTCTTTTCATGAATGAAGTAAGTTTTCTAGAACTGTTTTTTGAGATTAACAGTGAAGAGTGTAACGTAGGATTTTACTGTGCGATTTAAGGTAGCAGTTACGGGAGACGAAGGTGGGGGAAGGGTGTCTTTCAACATTCTTCATCGTTACGACAGTGATGACGATTCAATTGAAAGGAGAGGAGGTCGGAAGAATTCAGAACACCGAGAAGACGATGCTAAAGCTTTCACGTCTAAACAATTGGGCCGAGTAGGGTTTGTTTTAGCTTGTCATAAGTTGGGCCTAATCCATTTCTAAACTCAGAATGGCAAGAGGTTTCTTTGTGGCCTTACAGTTACTGTTTTCTCCAGTGGAGCCCAAAACTTTAATTCCATGTTGATTATGCTAGCCTAGAACTTGTATTCGATGATGATTTTTTTTTTCGTAGTTTTTTTTTGGGATCGATTAGATAGAAGGAGTGTGATTGGATAATGAATAATGACCTGGAATTAAATCTGACGTGGCATGCCTCACAGGTCCAAGATTCTAAGACTTTTATATATTGTAGATATAGCATTAGAATATGTTAAATATAATTCATTTACTCAATTTCATAAGTACAACTACAAAAAGTTTGTTTAAGAGTATGGTACAATTGATTACAACATTTTACCATCAAAGTCCAACTTCATGGACAATAAGTACGACTAGAAAAATAGTACCACTCTTGTATAAAAAAAAGGTTCAATTTTTTCTGTTGACGGTGCAAGTGGACATTTTTATTCATTTTCTCTTTTTATCTATTTTTAATTTTATTTTTAATTCTCACATTTTTTTCGGACCCGTTTTTTTATAGGGACACGTTTTTTTGCTGCCACACGTTTATTTTTTGCCACACGTTTTTTAAACTCAGTTGTAGTTAGTCTAATTGTGCTAGTTATATCTTTTAATTTAACACAAAAAAACTTGCAAATATATCTAAATCTTGAAAAACACAAAGACAATTTCTAACAAAACATACAACATAAGTTCCAAGACTTAAATTCAAAATCATTCTAACATGCTAACAAAAAGGTCATTCACAATCTCCTTCTTTTCAGCCGCGACAACCTCCACCATCTCCTTTTTTTCATTCGCTATCTCAGCAGCCTCAGCAGCTGTCTTCCTAGCTGCTGCCTTCTCAGCTGCCGCATTCTCAGCTGCCACCTTCTCTGCAGCTGCCATCTCTGCTGTCGCTTTCTCTACATCCGCTTTCTACGCTGCCGCATTCTCTGCAGCCTCCATCATCTGGCACTGATTCTTTGAAATGCTTCCCCATATGAGTAATCTTTGTGATGTTGTCTTTGAAAGTAAGCTGTCCCCACGGGAATGTGTCACACAACTCGAGACTATCAACTATCCTTAGAATGAAAAGCTCTATATGTATTCTATGCTTTGACCTCCCTCTTAACATTGTCGCCAAGAAGTAATGTACAACCATTTTTAGCCTATTCTGATTGTCTTTATACCTCATCCCCTTAAGTGTTTTTAGCACTTCGCTGTAATTTTTTTGCCTTTCCCAAAATTACAGCTGAAGAAATGCTAAAAGCACTTGAGGGGATGATGTATAAATTTTAGAAACCAACTCTTCTCTTGATCATCCAAATTTGGAAATACATTCTCCTTAAATTTGTTTTGCGAGAATTTGCTACTTAGCTTGCATCTCTTTCCATATGCGTGGCACTGAAGAAATATTTGAGAAGACTGTGTTGATTCTTCTACAACCTCTTCATCATGCTACAAATATAAGGAGACCGATTAAGTATATTGTTGGTGCAATTAGTACGACTAGGACGATTATTATGTCAACTACTATTAACTAGTATGACTCGTATAAATAGTATGATTAGGAAATAGATAAAAAAAATAAGTTGTTTTTTCGTTTGGGTTGGAGTATGACTTTGGACTGCATTCAAATTTAGATTTGGACCAAAGCTCAATTGATTTTTATTTGATTGGTTCGTAATTGTTGTGATTCACTAAATCCTTACTTATCTTTTTACGCGTTTTGGATTTAAACAAAAATAGAAAAAAATTGAATTTATAAAGAAGACAAATAAGATTTTCCTTGTGTACGGAGGGACAATCGGGATTAAAGTCCAGACAATCACGATACTAAAAAAAAAGAACAAGCAGAATTAAAGAACTTGATCCCAACATTATGAAAAGAACAATAAGCAAATTCACCATGTGAAAAAGCATGATCGTAGAAATCAAATTCAACAGTATTTATTTGCTTAGCAACATCGAATAAAATAATGAAAGTAAGATTTGCCCAAAAAAAGAACGTAGGTAAATTATACACTATCGAAAGCACTTTATGTCCCTAACCAAACAAGGTTTACTAATGAAAACAAAACAAAAGTTAAAAAGAACTTCTTCTTCAAAAAGATCAGTTTTAAATTAAGAAACTAGATCATGATCCGCGCTTCAAAAGCGCGAGAATATATTTTTGATAAAATTTTATTTTAATAGAAAAAATTTCTATATTTTTAATTTCTAGTTTGCTTAACTTTTTTATAAAGTTCTGATATTTATTTATTTTAAATAATATATTTAAATTTTTTAAAATTTTAGATGTATTAACAGTTTTTTCTAAATATAAATATATCAAATAATTTACTATGCTTTAACCCCTTAGCAAAAAATATCTTTAGTTTGAAGAATATATTTAATTCACAATTAGTAATGAATTTTTTAAAAAATTGAAGGAAATGAAAGATATGAAGAAACCTTATTTTAGATTATGTTATAATTCTAACCCATTTAATCATAGCATATATTAATCCCAACCCGTTGACTATGTAATCGAATAATATAAATATTGAATAATTTTAAATATTTACCTTTTTATTAAATTGAAAATATATCAATCTAATTTATAATATTATTATTTTAATTAAAATAAAATATTTATATTGTGAATTAAAAATAATTAATATTAATTTGAGTCTTAGTTTGTAATATTCATTTTTTGTAAATGTATATATATATATATATCTAATCAAATTTTCTTGTATAAGATTTTTTGCATATATTTAAAAGAAAATTTTGATTCACTTTGGTTTAAAAAAATATTCTGAGATTTGATTTGGATTTAATTTTGATTTAAATTTTAATCATAATTGACATATTTCATTTGACTAAAATATCCTTAATGAATATTGAAAAACAACTAAAAGACAATAACATTACATGTGATATCTTACATTATTAAGGTTTATGTCAAACTGTGTGCTTCTGTTTTAATAATATAGATTTTTTGAATATAGATTTTTTGAAAAAATAATTAAGAAATTATTTTAATAAAGTATATTGATTAAACAAATATAATTGTGGGTTATTAAACTAAACTAAACAATAAATTGTCGGTAAATTTATCATATAAATGTATAATTGTTTTTGTGACAAAAAAAATGTTTAAACTTTTAAGAAAAACAAAAGTTCTGGTCGTTAGTGAAGTTTTGTATAATGTTAATAACTTAATATTAAATATAAAAATTATTTTGATTATCTTGATCAGAAGGGTATGTAGCTCAGATGGTAGAGCGCTCGCTTAGCATGCGAGAGGTACGGGGATCGATACCCCGCATCTCCATTTGTTACTATTATTTTACCCACGTTTTTTTTTAGCTCCATTCATTAAAAAAGTTTATCATTACTAACTTCTATAGGAAGCTCAAAAGATTCTTTATTGTTCCTTTGAAACTTCTTTTTTATAGTCAACAGGGACTGTCATGTTTCGGTCCAACAGACAAACTTCAACAGTTATCTTAACTACTTCTGTCTTCATTTGAGCAATCGCAATCTTCTTCTTTGTCCTCTCGTATATTCTGATAAATATACGAAACTAAAAAATATCCAAAAGACATCTCCATTTGTTACTATTATTTTACCCACGTTTTTTTTTAGCTCCATTCATTAAAAAAGTTTATCATTACTAACTTCTATAGGAAGCTCAAAAGATTCTTTATTGTTCCTTTGAAACTTCTTTTTTATAGTCAACAGGGACTGTCATGTTTCGGTCCCACAGACAAACTTCAACAGTTATCTTAACTACTTCTGTCTTCATTTGAGCAATCTCAATCTTCTTCTTCGTCCTCTCGTATATTCTGATAAATATACGAGACTAAAAAATATTCAAAAGACATCTGAAACAAAAAAAATGAACATGTCAGAAAAATCTGGAAAACCCGACCGATTCAATGAGATCACAGCTTCTGTCTCGACGAAAACAGGAGTGAAAGGACTCGTCGACGCCAAAATAACCGAAGTTCCTAGAATCTTCCATCACCCTTCTTCTACTTTATCCAACAACAGACCCTCAGATATCTCCGGTTTAAACCTCACCGTCCCGATCATCGATCTCGGAGATATCAACAGCACATCTGGAAGAAACAACGTCGTTTCGAAGATCAAAGACTCAGCAGAGAATTGGGGTTTTTTCCAGGTGATTAACCATGGTGTTCCTTTAACTGTTCTTGAAGATATCAAACAAGGAGTTCGGAGATTTCACGAGGAA
>OVBB01001670.1:0-13452 GCA_900406415.1 Isatis lusitanica | reverse complement strand
TAAAATGAAAGTATTGAAAATAAGTTTATATATATATATATATATATATATTTAATTATATAGTGATAAATGTTAAGATTTTCCATAAGAGAACACTTCAAATATCTGGTTACAATCTATTTAATATCATAGATTCTATCATTAAATCTAATATATTGATTACATATCAATAAGAAAATAATTTTAGCAACAAGTATTTTTGCATATCTTTCATTTTCTATTACTTTAAAAATTCACTATTAATTGTAAAAATAGTAGAATAAATTATTTAATTAAATTTTGATCTACAAAACAAAAAGTAAAAATCCTATAATATATATTTCGTAAGTATAGTTAAATTATTAAATCAAGTGGTAAATATAAATAAAATAACTTAGTACAAATATATTTCTACGTTTTTGAAGGGCGGGTCAGATTCTTTAGGAAATTTTAAATAAGATTTAGGGGAAAATATTTGGACTAATTTTAAAAAAGTTAAATGCCTATTACTTTTGTATTAATGGCTACATTTGAAAAAATGTACAAAAACATTATGATTAGTATATTCCATAAAATATGAAGTTATTATTTTGAAATAAGAATAATTTTTCTAAAGTCCAATATCTTAACATTATTATCTAAATATTACTTGCACTTATCTAAATATTAGTATATATATACTAAATTATAAAATTTAAAATTTAATTTCATTTTATTTTAATTACATTGATGTAATTATTAACTTTTTGCTGTTTCTCTACGTCTTTTTGGTTAAAAGTACTTTCTTTCTCTAAATTTCTTATCAAGCCATCAAAAAAATACTAATTTCAATGTAAGATGTAAAATATCAATGTAAGATACTTATAATTCCCACAGCAACTTTAAAATATAGTGTTAATGTTGATTTTCAATTTTATTGTTGTTTTCTCATACTTTTATAAATGATATATATATATATATATTTTAGAAATTGTAAATTTATTGATAGTTCGATTAATTTTGACAAAATAAAAATACTCGGGATGCTATTTTATTTAGGTCTTTATTTTAAAAAAAGTTTCAAAAAAATATTATCAGCAGTATATGTAATGAATATTAACAAATATGAATATCAGCTTTAACATTACTGTCTCTGTACTTCTTTCATGTTTAAAATAACATTATTGCTCTCTATTTTTAACGAAGCCATCAAAAAATATAAATTTATTGACAGGATTCTTATAAATCTAAATGAAATAATATCATCCTGGTCTCAATGTTTATTTTTAATGTTATTAGCTGAAACACATACTTTTATAATTATATCCATAATTCATAAATTGTATCTTTAAAAAATGAATATATTTCAATATTAAATAAATATAGTCCCGCGCGTCACCACGCGGATCCAGTTCTAGTAATCTTTTGAAAGCTCATGTCCGGATATGGATATTTACAAATAACTAATCATAATAAGTGGTTAACATTCACTTTTATTTGTTCATATTTTAAAATTGTCATGCAACTTGTATTATGTGATTGCATGTATAAAATTTTGGATCAGTCCGATTGTTCATTTTGGGTATATTGGATTACAACAACTTTTCTGTATTGAACAACATTTTTTTCATCCTAATTAGGGTAACAGATTAATCTATTTTAAAAATTCTTAAATTTGGTTTTCTATTTAGATACGAAAATTTATTTTCGTAAAATTCTACATCATTTTATATATGTTTTATGAGAAAATTATGAAAATAGTAAAATGTTGATGGGTTCAGTGTTGCATGCTCGAACCAAACTGATAATTTGTTGAAATTCATGATCATATTTTCAGAATTATTTATTTGCTATTAAGTTATTCATAACAGAAAAGAAAATCCATAAATATGATATCAAATGATTGAGATACGTTATTTGAAAGAGTTTTTGAGAAATAATTATTTATTTATATAGATATGGTGTTATGCTAGGATTGTAAGTTTGTAAATAAGAAAAACAATTAAAGAGAAGTAAGAGCAAATTTGTAAGGAATTAGGAAATTGTATAACAATCAAAGAGGGAAATAAAATAGAATACCATTTTCAAGTAAAATTTGAAGTCCAAAGAAATTATTATTTTTAAATTTCCTTTTTAAAATTATGTTTTTATGTATATGATAAAAATATTTTATAATTTTTAGTTTATTTTCTTCATAATATGATTTACCATTCTCAAAGAAAAATGTTAAGTCTAAATAAACTATTTCTATTTTATTTTTCTTAAACTTATATATATATATATAATAAATGTGTTTATAATTTAACGTTATTTTATTTTAATACGATTTAAAAAAATTCATTTTTTGGAATTAACATTTTTTATATATACTAAACATATTTTGATGTTTTAAAAATATTTATTTTTTCATGTGATTAGGAAAGAAAATTATTAAGGAAAATAATGACAATCAAATATAATAACTAATAATTGAATTTCATTAAGTGTATCTTTGTAATCAACTTCGGTGAGAATTAACGTGAGTGCGAGACGTAGAAAACTGACTTCTCAAATAATATTATCGAGATTAACCTCATAACATTATAATAACATGTTTTTTTCTTGATGAAGAAAAGGGGAGATGTCTCCCGATATTATTGAAAAAAAAATGAAGTAATAGAGTTAAAGGCACACATGCCTGAGAAACATATGAACAACAGCGTCGTCTCTAAGAATAGAATCAACAACAAAAGGTACATCATCGAAGGAATGTAAACCAAGCGAAAGAAGAAATGCATAGTTTGCCAATCCTTCTGCAAGACGATTAGCCTCCCTATACACATGAGTAACACGAACTATGCAGTCTCTAGTTAAGAAGTCACAGCATAAACGTACCAGGAAAGACAGCGGATGGGAATCCCCAATCCGTGTTGTGAAAAAGCCAACAACCAATCACGAGTCCACCTCCAACTCCAATTTTGCTATCCGCCTATCCCACACGAAATGTAAACCATAATACACACCCAACAGTTCTGCAAGCCGCGCCGAACAGCGGCCAATATTTAGTGCAAACCCGCCACACCAATTCCCGCCACATTATCATAACATGCTAAAAAGAATGCTTACTTTCTAACACCCCCAATAACTGTTATTTGTAATGTATTAACATATTAAATATCCACACTATGTGGGGAATTCTCCAAAATAGCACATCATTTTGATGTTATTTCAAAGAATAGCATACCAAAATAAAAATTACGAAAATAGCATTCACTAAGTAGACAAGACTATTATACCCCTACTTTAATTAATTTAAACTCTCAATTTTGTAAATCTTAAACCCTAAATCTTAAAACTCAAAATCTAAATCCTAATTAGTGGCTTGTGAACCCAAATTCAGTATTTTAATTGTCTTTAAACCTTTTAACGAATGTTATTTTTGTTACTTTTACCCCTGATGTACTATTTTTGACATAAACATCAAAATGTGCTATCATAGGCGGTTCTGTAAAGACACTGTTTCTGTCATTTCGGATTTCCTACCGGTGGTAGGTTAGTCTTTTTGGCTTAATCGGAGATTGCGTTAGTTCTCGGAGAAACTATAGGCTTTGTTTGCTTTAGTTTTGAAGGTGGGCCTTTTGATCATTGCTCGTGGCAACTAAGATGAGGACTCCAGTTCTTTGGAGCTGTGGCATAAACGGGATGGTCTATGCTTTGGCATGTGATTTATTCAGTTCTTATTTTGCTTTCCTTTCCTTTTTCAAACATGTTGCGTTCATAGTTGTGTCTAGTTCGATTTTCGTATTGTTTTCATAGTCTTTGGTTGTTATCATTTTTTTTTTGTATCTCTATTTGCTGTCAAAAAGTTAAAATTGATATATAATTTAACATTTAACCCAAAAAAATAGCCAAAGTACGGTTGGAGTTAATGAGAAAGAAAATCAATAAAGGGTAAAAAGTAATTTACTTTGTTAATTTACTGTTGAAAATTTGTCAGATTTTGTCACTTAGGTTTTCAATCTTTTGTCACCATGCAATGGTAATAGTTTTGATTTATTTGGTTCCATTTGAAACTAATATTTAGTTGTTTTGGTGTTGATTAGGTCATTTGTTGGAGTAGCAAAAAACCAAAGACAGAATTAGATCATCTGTTTTGTTTAAAGAAACATGTTTATTTTGTAATAAATTTTTATTTGGTGACAAAGGCAAGGTCAGCCAACTTATTACACAAATACAAAACAGTGAAATTTAAACATGTTTTGGAAGACATTGACCTATCCTATATCATTTATATTTGAGGGTTATGAAATAGTAATGTTATTAAAACAATTCAATATGTTGATATTCCACAAAAACTGAAATATTTACAGTAATTCCTGTTAATAAATAAAAGGAAACCTCAAACAATTTTTTGGCGTGTTTTATTTTAGTCTTTGGTGGTAAACAGTAATTTCATTTATTAGAGAATATAAATTAATGTTTAGTTTCTTATATATAGAGATAAAAATATATATATATATATATTTCAATTACATTCTTTTAAATGCTCACAAGTTGGAGAAGCTAATTTCGACCCTAAATTGTGTTTATTCTGAAATTGGAAGTAAGAGAGTCAGGTTCAAGAGTCAGAAACGGTGTTGACCAAATTTTTTTTTAGCGTTGGAGAAAATTTAACCTAGCTACATATATATTTAGACTACTTACAATGGAGTGTTAATGGAAAATCCAACTATTGAATTACTACAATCGAGAGTTGAAAATTGAGTTGAATTTTACGTGGATTAATTTGTGTTGAATCATAATTATTAAAGGAAGGAGAGAGAGACAATACCATGTGTCGTATTATCATTAGGTGTTAAAAGTTTTGATTCTTTTTATTATAATTATTTGAAATCAATTATTGTATAGTAAATTAATTTATCTTTTTGTTTTTTGTTATACCAAATTTATCATATTTCATATTCTATAAATAAAAAAAATTCTCATTTGAATTGTACACATAAAAACATTAAAATTTAACAATATAAAATAAAAATGGTGAAATTAGAGTGTTGAATTTTACTACTTACAATCAGGTGTTTAAATTTTCAACTATTGAATTGCTACAATGAAGAGTTGAAAATGTGTTGAATCTTACGTGGCTTGATTAATTTGTGTTGAATTTACTCAACTAGTTGAATCGCAAAAGGAATAAGAGAGAATACCACGTGGTGTGTTATCATTATATGTTGTGATTTTGAATATATTTTTCATCATAACTATTTAAAACAATTATCTAAAAGTAAATTAATTTATTTGTACCAAAATTCATCATTTTCATATTCTATAAATAAAAACTTGTCTTATTTGATTTAGATAGATAAAACTATATT
The DNA here is from genome assembly GCA_900406415.1 of Isatis lusitanica. Classification (NCBI taxonomy): domain Eukaryota; kingdom Viridiplantae; phylum Streptophyta; class Magnoliopsida; order Brassicales; family Brassicaceae; genus Isatis; species Isatis lusitanica. The sequence continues at coordinate 8,143 of OVBB01001670.1, read as the reverse complement.
AAAAACTAAGAATAAAAAACAAAGATTGTGAAACTAAGTTGTTGAATTTTATTCAATAAGACACTGTACGTAGAGTAAAAAAATGGAATGAGTTTTGAGCTACTAGATGATGGAAACCTTAGTCTACATACGTATTTAGACTACTTACAATGGAGCGTTAATAGAAAATTCAACTAATGAATTATTACAATGGAGAGTCGAAAATTATGTTGAATTTTATGTGGATTAATTTGTGTTAAAATTTAATTATTAAAGGAATGAGAGAGACAATACCATGTGTCATATTATCATTAGGTGTTAAATTTTTTATTCTTTTTATTATAATTATTTGAAATCAATTATTTTATAGTAAATTAATTAATTTTTTTTTGTTTTTTGTTATACCAAATTTATCATCTTTCATATTCTATAAATAAAAAAAGATATTTCATTTGATTTGTACACATAAAAACATTAAATTTTAAGAATATAAAATAAAAATGGTGAAATTAGAGTGTTAAATTTTATTAAATGAAACCATTAAAGTGTAAAAAAATTAAGTGGGTGTTGAATTATTAGACTACTTACAATCCAGGTGTTGAAATTTTGAACTATTAAATTACTACAATGAAGAGTTGAGAAATGTGTTGAATCTTATGTGGCTTGATTAATTTGTGTTGAATTTATTCAACTAGTTGAATCGTAAAAGGAATTAGAGAGAGAATACCAGGTGGTGTGTTATCATTATATGTTGTGATTTTGAATAGATTTTTCATCATAGTTATTTAAAATCAATTATCTAAAAGTAAATTAATTTATTTATACCAAAATTCATCATTTTCATATTCTATTTTCTTATTTGATTTAGATAGATAAAAATATATTAAAAAGTAAGAATAAAAAACAAAGATGGTGAAAATAAGTTGTTGAATTTTATTCAATAAGACATTGTACATAGAGTAAAAAATTTGAATGTTAGTAAAATGTTAAAATAAGATGTTGAAATCTAAAACCATTGTACATTAAGTGGATGAAAAAAAAGAAAATGATGTTGAGTGGTAAAGTATAAAAAATAGAATGTTGACAGTTAAAATTAATGTACATAGTTATGAAGAGATGTGAATTTAGTTAGTATTGGTGGAAACATCTACAGATTATATCCACATTCAAATCGCATACATTAAATTCAGATGATGAAAAGTAGTTTATGAGGTGTTACTGAATTGGTACTTTTAATGTATTTGAGTATATTTTCAATGTACAACTAAATCTAATATTATGCAATCATGTATTTGAAAAAACAAATTAAATTCCTTTAAAAACATGTGTTATTGGATTAAACATTTGTTTGATATATTTTAAAATACATTATAAACAAGTGTTATTCAATTTCTTTTTGATTATTTTAGAATTCAGTTTTAGTGGATTTAAATGTATTCACTCTTCTAAAATATGAGTATAGCTAATATATGAATTTTTTCTTGTATTTCAAAATACACCATCGATGGATTAAGATGAATTCATCAAAAATACAACAAAATACTTCATAATTCAATTACATTAAAACACCAATTCTTTTTCTTTCTTTTTTGTCAACATTTCAATAACACATCCTTAGTAACATCAATTAATTGTGTTTTTCCTTGTGAACTAGATAACACTTTTCTAATACAGTATTAATTTTAGGGAGATTTGGTTAAATGGGTTAGACTAAATAGCAAATTTTCCACATATGCATTTAGTACATTTGGCTTGATTTTAATTATATTACCCTTAATTAAAATTTAAGAATATAAAATAATTAGTTTTAAATATAGAAAAATCGAAGAATGAATAAAATGGAAATAAAACGTCATAAAAATATATTTTTACAATTTTTAGAAACAAATTATTTTTTAAAATATTTTTTTCCTATTCTCCATTAGTTAGAATTCATATTCTAGGTAAAAAGTTAGCTAGAATATATATTCTGAATCTTGCTCTTGTTCTACCTTGATTAGAATATGTGTTCTATCTATTACTATGTATTATAAAGTGGTTTAGAATACGTTAGTTTCTATCCTATCTATTTCTCTTAGTTCTACGTCAGCAAGAATATATATTCTACATTTTGTTTTATTTCTACCTAAGCTAGTTTACGTATTTTTGAGTCTTACTCTTTGTTCTACCTAAGTTAGAATAAGTTCTCTTTTTTTATCCTAAGTAGTGTTGCATAATCTACCTTGTAAGATGATATAGCTGTCCTTGTATATTCTACGGTATTTAATATTTTTGTATTCTAGCATTTTATCTGCCTATTTTAGAATATATGTTCTACATAATTTGGTTTAATTTAGTTATGAAAATTTAAGAAAATCTAAAATAACCTTTATCTACATAAGACAATCTACTATATGAAAGTGCTAAGCACTCTCCATGAGTTGACACATCAGCATTTTTGTGCTCTAAGAGCATGACATCTCAATTAATGAGATTTTATTACAACCAATCAAAACAAAACATAAATACACATAAGATACATAATTAAATTTTAAAAAAACTTTAAAAACTAATCAAAATAAAACATATACACATATTAGATTTTTAATGTGATTAATAACATTAAATTGGTTCGACATATTCGGTTGGGTTTGGACGTTCGGATTTGATTTGAATAGTTCGGATTTTATTTAAATTGTTCGGATTTTTGGGTTTTCCGGGTCTTCGGTTGAGGAATATATAACCCGTTCAGATATATTTTAATATATGGGTCAAATTCGGTTCGGTTCCGGATTCGGGTACCCAAAATATCTAAAAAGTAATAAAAAATAGTTAATTTTAATTTTAACTAAGTATAAGTGAGATATTCTAACAAATGTATCTCATAGACAAGTGAGATAGAGAAAGAGACAAAACATAGAAAGTTGATCAAGGAGTTGAACGGAAGATTTTTGTAGCTATGACGGTAGATAGAAATGAATATGGTGACTGACCCGAGAATTTAAGGGACCCAAACAAGAAAAAAATGATAAACTTTTAAAAGTTTAGAGGATGAGCTCTTATTGAAGAAAAAAATCAAATATTTATTTTTAATAGAGTAGAAGTGAGTCCGGGTGATGGCCGACTTGAGAATTTAAAGGGTCAAAGCAAAAAAACATATTGGAGGATTTGTAGATATATATTTTTCTTAAAAAAATAAAAAAACATTTAAAAGTTTTAAAAGTTTAGAGGGGAGTTCTTATTACGGAAAAAATCAAACAATTATTTTTAATATTGGTAAGCTAAATTGTTTTTTTTTGGGGGGGGGGGGGGACGGGGGAGCTAGGCCCATGTTTCATTTGGCACGACCCATGGGCGGTCATGAGTGCGGTCTCACGAGGTCCGATGAGATTCAGAGAGTTGAAGCAGCAGACATTTTGGAACTATCACATTGAAACAAAAGTGAATGTGGTCTCGCAAGATCAGAGATTCGTCGTTACGGAAAACATGGAATAAACAAATAACGAATAAAACGATCAAAGGATATGAATTCTGAATGGTGGTGACAACAAAGAAGAAGAAAAAAGAGAAATTCTATGATAATCAGCAGATTTATTGTCGCCATTTATAATATAAAAAAATCAAAAGAATTCTTTTTAAATCTAAAATTGCATGAATTCTGTAATTATAAAGCGATAATATTTTTAATTAATTCAAATTAACCTAATTTTGAAACAAAATGTAAAAAGTATTTAGAAAAATACACACAATCGAAAATTTATAATTGTTACATATACATTTTATAACATATCATTTATTATATTAACAACTATAAACTATTGACATTCACAATAATTAGTTTTTGTGTATTATGTTAAATGTAAGTATAAATTTGAGAGTCATGTAAAATAATCATTAATCACGATATATATATATATATATATATTAATTTTTATATGTTCATATAAAATTGTACATTCAAAATAATTATATGTATCTATTACTATTTATGAAAATAATAAAAAAGTATTTTCTAAACTAGACTCCTTCTTTTTGGTTCAATAAGTAAACATTATTCAAAACAATTTAAAAAACAAAAACAAGAAAGAAGCACCCGCTGCGTAGCGCGGGTCTGACCCTTTTTTGGGTAAATGGCTGGGTTAGTGCCCCCGTAATTTATTAAACTTTTAAAAAAACCAATTACAATCGTACTCGTCTAGCAACTGCCAAACTCTCAAAATCATCGTTCGACAAAGAATTAACGAAATCAGGAACAACATCAAAAGAATGCAAGTCTAAAGGCAAAGTAAAAGCGTAGTTCGCCAATCCATCCGCAAGGCGATTGGCTTCCCTATACACAAGAGAAATCTGGACTCTCCAGTCCTTCAGCAAAAAGCCATGGCACAAACATACCAGGAAAGACAGCGTGTGAGAATCACCAATCCCTGTCTGAAGAAACTCCACAACCAACTTCGAATCCACTTCCAACCCCACCTGAGGTACNCCCCCCCCCCCCCCCAAAGTTCTGCTAGTTGTGCCGAGCATCGCCCAATGTTTAAAGTGAAGCCCTTACACCATTCACCTTCCCCATTCCTCAAAACTCCCCTGCCGTTGCCATTCCCGTATTACCACGAACAGCCCCGTCCGTGTTCAACTTATACCATCCAATCTGTGGTAACTCCCATCGAACCATGATCTCCACCTCATCCCGTTTATCCCTCTGTTCTTCGCACCCCTGTTTTGACATGATAACTTCTCGAGCACGATCTCGAACTAAGTGGGTTCGGTCACGATAGAGTTTGTTACCTCTGAACACATTCTCACACCTCCATTTCCATGCCCACCATATTCCCACCGCAAACAAAGTAGACCATGGAACCTCATCTGTTTCACTCTGCACCGATAAGTTCTCATATAGCCATTCCAAAAGAGTTCCTTCGAAAAACCTGGTTCTTTTCGTTGGAGGTATACAGGACCATATTCCTTCCATTGCAGGGCAATCCCGGAGAACGTGGATGATCGTCTCAGCCCCACCTCTGCAAATCTGGCATAAGTCTTTCGAGCTCAGATGTCGACGTAGTCTCTCCCGATTTGTCATAATAACCTGATGGCTCACTATCCAAATAAAAACTCTTATCCTTTCAGGCGCTAACACTCTCCACACACGCTTATGAAATTTCCCCATATAAGGCATGGGGATTTCGTTCCGGGTTAACAATGCATACGCAGAGCTTACGGAAAAAACCCCATTTGTTGTTCCACTCCAAGACAGCCGATCTCGTGCCTCGGTGATGTTATCAATGACCACAACCGAGAGTTTCAACCACTGTTCCTGAGATATGTATGGCTGAATAACTGACAATAACCAGCCTCTTCCTTCCTGCCACATATCTGCGGCAATTACCTGCTCAAATCCCAGTGGTAATGGGTTATGTACCAGCTCACTCAATGGAGTTTCCCAAAACCACTTATCAGCCCAAAATTTAATCTGTTTCCATCTCCGATAACCCATCTCCGTCCTTTAATAATTACTTCCCGGAAGCCTACCACAATACTTTTGACTGTCGACGACCACGATCCCTTAACATCGTACCAGAACGAGTCCCCTATTGCATTTACTCTGTACTTACTCTGAACAAGACGAGACCATAAGCTATCATCATCCTGAATCAAGCGCCAACCCTGTTTTGCAACTAAAGCTTTGTTCATTGATATGAGGAATTTTCACCTCATTCTAACCTTTGTTTTCTAGTTCTTATCGAGTCTTTTTAGTCTTTATCGAGTCGTTTCAGGTCATTAGGAAGCTTTGGACGAGGTTTGGAGTTGCGGGAGCCTTTGGACCAGTAGAGAATCATATTGAAGAAAAGAAGGCGAATCTGTGAAGAACTACCAATTTACACCCGAGCACCTGCTTGCTACCTGCGAGCACCTTCTCGCGATTAACGGAGAAAAATAAGGAATGTCGATTTGACATAACCCTAATCAAGAAAAAAAAGAGGAGCAGCCGCCTAGAAGACTCGATTATATATACTCCCTTTAGTTTTAGGTATTTTAATCATCCTTAATCATCCTTCATCATCCTTTATCATCTTTTACCTTTTAGCTTTAGTTTTCAAGATCTCTAAGGAGTTTTCTACTTGTATTATTTTTGGGAGATGAATCTCTGCAACATCTGGAGAAAAATTCTGAACCCTCTTAAATTCTGCTTTATTATTATTGCATTCTTTTAATTCATCTTATTCCATGTCTGAGTAGATCTCTTAGTTAGGTTAAGGAATTCATGAGCTAATGGATTAAACACAAATAGGTTTATAAATCGATTGTCTTCACCCTTGTTGTTCTTAATGCTTGGATCCGATTGATCACTCGATTTTATGATTTTAGGTTAACTTAGACAGTGATAGTTGCTAGGTTGCTAGAAGAAACATTGGTGGGCAATTTATTCTATGCCTGCGAGAGTAGATGTGTAGGAGAATTGTGAACAAATCAAACTTGATCTTAAGGCTTGTCTGCGATTTCTAGAACCATCGAGAGTTAGGATTTCTAGGTTGTTAGACAAAGTTATTGATGCCACGAGAGTGGATTGATATTACCTTTATGTTTGATTTCTAGACTTGTGCTTAATCATTGCCTAAATAGTTGTTTGATCCGTTGCTCTGAGTTGCCTGCGAATTAGCTTGACCTAACGCTTGCTTTTAATTATTTCACAACCGATTTTTATTCCTTTGTTTGCTATTCACGAAATCAACTCAATATCGAATTGTCTTAGCTCTTTATTTAGCTCATTAAACCATAAAGTAAACTTGGTCTTAGTGGGATCGACCCCTAAGTACTACTACGATTTGCTGTGCACTTGCAGTAGGAAATTAGGGTTTAAAACCTCTGTACCAAGTTTTTGGTGCCGTTGCCGGGGACCAAATTTTTACCTTTGGCTTACGGCTAAATTTCTAGACTAAGAACCCTACTAAACTCATTTTCTGTTTTTCTTTTTTGTTTTTGTGTTACAGGTGCATGTCCACAAGGAGCACAAGGAGCAAAAACAACGAGGACCTTCTTAGCTTAGCGAACGACGAGTTAGCAAGGAGAGAACGAGAGAACAGTCAGAGACGCAACACACCTGTTCCCGATCCAGAAACATCTGATATCGCCTCTACAGAGATGGGCGACCAAACCGACATGGCAGCTCAGCTGCAAATCCTTCAGGCAGCCATGGAGCAGCTGCGTTTGCAGCAAGAGCGGCAGCTCGTGCAACAACCAGCGTTCAGAGACAAAGATGCAGCACACACCTACTATGAAAACCGAGCCACAATCATCCCTCCGACCATTCAAAGGCAAGATTATGAGATCAAGCCTCAAATGATTGCACTCGTGAAGCAGCACCTCTTTCACAGCCTGCTTGCTGAGATTCTGATGGATCACATCGAGAACTTCGAAGAGATCTGTAGCACAACCGGCTCCAATGGTGTGCTTCCAGATTTCTTGAAGAGCAAGCTTTTCCCCTTCTCTCTTGCGGGAAAAGCATCACGGTGGTTAAAGTCTTTACCACCAGGTTCTCTACCGACTTGGGCTGATGCGAGATCAGCTTTCTTGGACAAGTTTTACACTAAGTCTTAGACCGCAGCCTTGAGGAATAAGATATCCTCATTCGAGCAATACTCCGGCGAGTCTTTTAACGAAGCATGGGAGCGATTCAAGGAGTACAAGCGCGAGTGCCCTCACTATGGGTTTAGCGACGAGCAGCTGCTCAGCACCTTCTACGACGGAGTAGAATGGGACTACACGAAATCAAAGAAGGGAGCTCTGGAGCTGATTGAGAACCTTGCCGTGAGTTCCAGCAACAAAATCCTGGAGTATGATAGGTCAAAGAAGGTCAACAGCGTGGAGTCCAAGCAAATTGCGGAGCTCGCAGCCAAGGTTAACCTTCTCCTGAAGGGAAACCGAAAGTCGGTCCACTTTGTGGATAAGAATGGAGAAGTACCCCTCGCTCAAGTCTATGAGGAAGAAACCGGTGATGATCGGATGGAGGTAAATTATGTGAACNGCGGTTTCAACAACCAAGGTTTCAACACTCATCCGAACCTGTCCTATAGGAGCACCAATGTGGAGAATCCGCAAGATCAGGTTATCCTAAGCAAGGAAATCAGCCTCAGATGGATTTTCAGAAGAACTACTCCAACAACTACCAGAACCGGCCATTCGTTCCAAA
>OVBB01001669.1:0-13453 GCA_900406415.1 Isatis lusitanica | reverse complement strand
ACAAGAACTTGGCAGCCTGATTCGAGTTTCCTGCTTGAGAAGAATCTAGCTAACTCCGTGTCTAAGATTGCAACTGTTAACTTTGTTCCAGGCTATGCAACAGAGGAAACTGCGCCAAGAACCGTGTATGGTACTTGCACTGAGATGAATACATCAAGTGACCCTACTAGCAACTTCAATGTCACTTGGGAGTTCGATGTTGACCCGGGTTTTCAGTACTATTTACGCTTCCACTTCTGCGATATCGTGAGCTTGTCTCTCAACCAGCTGTACTTCAATCTTTATGTGGACTCAATGCTCGCTGTTATGGATCTTGATCTTAGCACTTATGTTGATAACACGTTGGCTGGTGCGTACAGCATGGATTTCGTTACGCCGTCGTCGAAAGGTACTGATAAAATCCGTGTTAGCATCGGTCCATCGAATGTTCACACCGATTATCCGAACGGTATTGTGAACGGCTTGGAGATCATGAAGATGAACAACTCTCGAGGTCAGCTAAGCATCGGGACGTTTGTTCCCGGTAGTAGTTCAAGCACTAAGCAGAAGAATGTCGGGTTGATCGTAGGTGCAACCATTGGTCCCTTGCTCGCGCTACTCCTCTTGGGAGGTTGCTTTGTGTTCTGCAAGAAGCGGAAACGCGGCCAAGATGGTCATTCGAAGACTTGGATGCCGTTTTCAGTAAACGGAACTTCGGTGGGAAGCAAAGTCTCCTATGGAACTACGCTTACAAGTATAACTACAAATGCCAATTACCGTATTCCTTTTGCAGCGGTCAAGGACGCTACTAATAACTTCGATGAGAGCCGCAACATTGGGGTGGGAGGTTTTGGTAAAGTCTACAAAGGAGAGCTTAACGATGGCACGAAAGTAGCTGTGAAAAGAGGAAACCCAAAGTCTCAGCAAGGGCTTGCGGAATTCAGGACAGAGATTGAGATGTTGTCACAGTTTCGTCACCGTCATTTGGTCTCTCTGATTGGTTACTGTGACGAGAACAGCGAGATGATACTGATTTACGAGTATATGGAGAATGGAACGGTAAAGAGTCATCTTTACGGCTCGGGTCTTCCTAGTTTGACTTGGAAACAACGTCTTGAGATCTGCATTGGCGCGGCTAGAGGGTTGCATTACCTTCACACTGGTGACTCAAAACCGGTCATTCACAGAGATGTGAAATCTGCAAACATATTGCTTGACGAGAACTTCATGGCTAAAGTTGCAGACTTTGGACTGTCTAAGACCGGACCTGAGCTCGATCAGACTCATGTGAGTACTGCTGTGAAAGGAAGTTTCGGGTATCTTGACCCTGAGTACTTCAGAAGGCAACAGCTCACTGAGAAATCAGATGTTTACTCCTTTGGTGTTGTTCTCTTTGAGGTTCTCTGTGCTAGACCCGTTATAGACCCGACGCTTCCGAGAGAGATGGTGAATCTTGCGGAATGGGCAATGAAGTGGCAGAAGAAAGGGCAGTTAGATCAGATCATTGACCAGTCGCTTCGAGGAAACATCAGACCCGACTCGTTAAGGAAGTTTGCGGAGACTGGTGAGAAATGTCTGGCTGATTATGGAGTCGATAGGCCCTCTATGGGAGATGTGTTGTGGAATCTTGAATACGCTCTGCAGCTACAAGAAGCAGTGGTTGATGGCGAACCAGAAGATAACAGCACGAATATGATCGGAGAGTTACCTCCACAGATCAACAACTTCAGCCAGGGAGACACGAGCGTGAACGTTCCGGGCACGGCGGGACGGTTTGAGGAATCGAGCATTGATGATCTCTCTGGTGTTTCCATGAGTAAAGTATTCTCGCAACTGGTGAAATCCGAAGGAAGATAATGAGAGAATGGGCAATGCCTATAGAAAAGCGAAAAGATCTGATCTTGTAACAGTGAAGGAAGCAAAACATGTAATGAGGAAGAGAATCAGGTCTTTTGTCTGCTCGAGCTGTTCTTCTGCCGATTTTTTTTCATGAGTAATGTTTACAAATAGTCGAAAACTTTCACTCTATTTATTTTCACTCTTTCCCTCCTGAGTTTGTATTTTCATTTGAAGTTGTCTAATATTTGTTTGTTCTTTGTTTCCTAAGGATGTTTTTAACACTCTTGTTGTTTCAGTTGTACTGTAACTTTAGAAGTTAAAAACTTATTAGTTCATCATGTTCGTGTATGGGTTTTAATTTGGTTTGGTTTGAGACACTGTTTATTACATATTAATCATTTTCGGGTTTTATCTATTGTTGTTTTGTTCTATTGGGTTGTTTACTTCTTTAACCATGACCTTGTCTTGACCTTTGTCTTGACCATTGTCTCTTCTCTAGTTCATGTAACTAACAAACAAACTCTGTTCATCCTTAATAGTTTTTTTTTTCTTGAACTCTTTAGAAAAATTATCTTACCAGATGCCGATACAAAAAAAGATGTAACTCTTATGAGGTAAACTGAAATTTTCAAAAAGAAGTAGAATAAATCTCATATCAGGATAACAATGATATAGTAGAACAAAATTTATATTATTTTATCAATTCTCAAAGATCTCTAATGATGATTTTTGCTTCACGGATCAATATTAACTTTAGTAGAGGAAGCACAAAACAAACATTTTCATACAAGTCTGAAACCAAATGCCGTACACGACGTTGTTTTGCTCTTCCTCATACCAATCTCTATTGGCTTCGCAGCCTTCTTTTTCCCTCCTCTTCGGTTTCTCTGGTCACCACTCACCAGTGTCGTCACCACTTTAACCACCTTCATCTTCGTTTTCTTTTCTTGTGAAAGTGTAGTGTTTGAGGTACATTTTCCTATAAGATATGCTCTCTGCCACCTTGACCTTGGCTACGGCCGTGGCTGATTGACCAAACAAACTCCGCCTGGAGTTTGGGGTAACTAGTCATCTTCCGGAGGTAGACGGCCTGGCTTTTGATGTTTACACAATCATTTATGCATTTGGACGCCATTAAAGCTTTTTGGGTGGGTACTTATAAGCTATAACTTCTAGTGTGCACTGTTTTTCTTTTTTCGTTAAGGTGTTTAGCTTTTATAATATATATATATATATATATATATTCTTTTTCTTTCTTTATCTCTATCCTTATCATTATATATTCTTTTTTATAATAAGAAACAATAGAATACACCGAGTCAAGGAAAAAATCAAGAGGTTTTCTGAACTTAAACATCATGTTATGTATACTTTGTCAACCCTATATTTTTCTGAAGTTTTTTAATTGAAAAAAAAAAATCTTCTGCTCTCCTCATATCCCTCTTGCACGCATTATGAAATCCGTTCCCTATTATGAGTCAAAATTTCTCTGACTTTCACTGATTCCTCTATATTGCATGAAACTTTTTTAAAAAGGTTCACTGACTTTCACTGATATTTTTTATCAGTAATGATTACAAATAGTCGAAATTTTCACTCTTTTTTTCTCTCATTCCCTCTCCTCCTGAGTTTGTAGTATGTTCATTTGAAGTTGTGTGATATTTGTATTTTCTTTATTTCTAAGGATGTTTTAACACTTTATTATTTCAGTTGTACTGTAAGTTTTTCTTCTTTTTTGGGGCAAAAATTGTAAAGTTTAGAATTTAAAAACTTGTTAGTTCTTCTTGTTTGATTTTGATTTGGTTTTGTTTGAGAAACGGTTTATTACATATATAAATCATTTTTCGTGTTTTATCTTCGAACACTGTTGTTTCGGTTTCATTGGGTTGTTCCCTTCTTTAACCACAGCCACTGTTGTTGCTTCTTTCTCCAATTTGGGTAAATAACAAACAAACTTCCTTCATACTTAAAAGTTTTTTTCTTCAACTCTTTAGAGAAAGTAACAGGGAGATAAAAACTATTTTCCGAGAGGCGGATACAAAGCAAGAAAATATAACTTTCATGAGGTAAACTGAATTTACTAACTGGAATTTCTAAAAGAAATAGAACAAAATACAAAGCAAGAAATTAAAATATAACTTTCATGAGGTAAACTGAATTTTAGTAACTGGATTTTCTAAAAGAAATAGAACAAAACTTGTATTGGGATAACAACGATATAGTGAAACGAAAAAGATATGAAATCGAAATAACAGAAAAAAAAAAAGTGATGTCTGGAAACCGCTGGTTTCCTCTGGGTCCCGCTTCCACCTTGAATCCTTCTCTTGCCGCCGGTGGCTCCACCTCCTCCTCCTCCCGTCCCCCACCTCTCCCGCCTGACCCTCCTGACTCCACCTCTCCCTTGGCTATCTCAAACTTTCCTCCTCTTAGCCCCCAATTCCCCTCCCAGACAAACTCTGTCTTGCCAAAACAAACTCCTGCTCATCTAGATCTGGTAAAAGCGAAAGCAAAATCAGATTCAGTCAAAACTCCACCTCCTACTCTCAAGTCTGGCAAAGGATACCCTTCTCCAAACTTCATGGGTCCGGAAATCCTAACTACTCCGGGGAAAATTACTTGTACGGATTCTAGATCTGAAAATTCCCAGGGTTTCACTACAGTGCTTCCCAAGAACTCCACCCCCCTAAAAACTAATTCTGCTTTTTCGAATTCGAAATCAAGCAAGTCTCCAACCACTCAAACTACAAATCCTCCCTTGTACACAACTACCCAAACCCAGACTCTCCCTACAAACAACTCTCCTATCCCAAATCCTCCCATCAAGCCCCCGTCAGTTGACTCTAATCCTATGCCCCCAAAAGTCTCCCCTCCCGTTCCACCTCCAGATAACCTTGTCTCTAAACTCCGACAGAAGGTGAACAAAAACCTTTCTAAACTTGAAGCCACAGTTACAATGGAGGGTGGTCTCCCGCAAATTACTATTCCGGATGAAGTTTTTGAAAGGGGTGCTCAAGAGCACAAAGACTTCCTCATCTGCAACTTCTGTGGTCGTCCTCCTGCGTTCAAACATATTCAAAACGTCCTCAATCAGCTTTGGGGAAAAGGAAAAAGAATCGAAATTCACCTCAATGGCCGCAACAGATCAATGCTTGTAAGGATACCAAATGACTATCTTAGAAGCAAAATCTTGGAAAAGAGAATTTGGTACATTGGTGACTCAATGTTCCATGTAGCTCCCTGGGGTTCCGACGTTTCTTCCTTCTCTCTGGATTGCATTCCGATTTGGGCGCATATTATTGGTATTCCTCTTGATCTCCGGACGTTAGAGGGACTTAGCTGGGTTGCAAGTCCAATCGGAACTCCAAAGGAGACTGACGATTTCACAATCAACCTAGAGGACATCAATGTAGCTCATGTCAAGGTGGCAGTTGACCTTTCCTCTTCTCTTCCAAACAAGCTCAGTCTCAAACGTCAGAGTGGTCAAACCTTTACTGTTGAGATAGTTTATCCATGGCTACCCCCATCTTGTGCAAACTGTAATGAGCTTGGCCATGTCTCTCGCAATTGCCATCATCCAAGGAAAGACTCTCCCCCTGTTGTTCCCCCACCTACTCCAACCCCTCCAGTTGTTGTTTCCCCCCCGGCCCCGGCTGCCATCCCAATTCCTAAACCTTCCCCAGCCCCTTCAGATTCTTCGAACCTTAACACATCACCCACTTTACCTACGCCTATCACCTCTGATACATCTGCCCCAATCTTCTCCTTCTCCACTCCCCCTTCCACCTCTGTTCATCTTCCCTACCCGATCCCCATCTTAAAAAACCCGTCTCTTCACCCTTTAGCAATTGTTATTCCCTCTCCTAAACTTGATCCCTCCAATAGAAAGAAAAGAAAATGTTCTAATGCTTTCCCTTCCCCTATTTCTTCCCCCCTTCTTAACCCAACCATCTTGGCCCTCCCAACCCCTTCCTCCTCTAACCCTCTAATTACCCAAACCCCCTCTGCTTTAATTGATCCAATCCCATTGACTTTATCCCTTCCCCCCACTGCTTCTTTCACCCTCCCTTCTTCCTTCTCTTTTAAACCCTCCCCTTTTGTTGGTTCTCTCCTTCCTTTAGGAGACCTCCCACCCCTTTCCCAATGAGTACAAAAGTCTTTTTTTGGAATGTCCGCGGCATTAACCGCGTTGACAAACACCAACCTTTTAAGAGTTGGCTTTACTCTAACCAGCCTATTTTTGGAGCTATACTAGAATCACAAGTCAAGGAGATCAATTTGAACAACATTATGTCTACCATTTGTCCAGGCTGGTCTTTCACGTCAAACCACTTATCTGATGACAATGGCCGAATTATCCTCATCTGGAAGCGCCCGGCAACTATCTCTGTCATTCACCAGTCGAGACAAAGTATTTCCTGTGAAGTACGTCTTGGATCCTCAGCCCCTTTCACCTACACAGCTGTTTATGCTTCTAACACCCACTCTGAAAGAATTGATCTTTGGGTGGAGTTACTCAATCTTCACCAGACTCTTGGCCTCCACTCAAAGCCGTGGATGGTTGGGGGAGACTTCAACCAAATTCTTCACCCATCTGAGCACTCTCTCCTATCCGTAAATGCTTTGGACAGCCACATGACCTCTTTTAGAGACAGTCTATTCCAAGCCGGGTTATTTGATCTGAGATTTCAGGGAGCTTTCCTAACATGGATGAATAAGCAGGATGAGTACCCCATTGCTGAAAAACTGGATAGACAACTGGTCAACACCAACTGGGTCATGGCGTTTCCACAAAGTGCTGCAACCTTCTCTGCACCTATCATGTCCGATCATTGCCCCTGCCTAACCGACCTTTATATTCCCTTACCAAGAGCGGGCACTGTACCATTTAAATTCCTAAACCTCCTGACCAAACACCCTAATTTCCTTACCCTGGTGGCGGAGAGTTGGATTCAAGCTGGAAGCTTTGCTTCTGATCTAACTCAGTTATTTTGGAAGCAAAAGACCCTGAAAAAATCACTAAAATCATTAACTAGAGAGAACTTCACAAACATTCAAGAGAGAGTGGAAGAAGCTAACAGTTTGTTGCAAAATGTGCAGGTACAAGCGCTCAATTCACCAACGACAGAGAACTTTCAACTTGAACGCTCTATGCTAGAGAAGTGGATGTTCTGGAGGAGCATTGAAGAAAGTTTTTTTAAACAAAAATCTCGCATTAATTGGTTAAAGGAAGGTGACCAAAATACAGCTTTCTTCTACCGGGTTGCCGTGGTTCGAGCCTCCTACAACACTATTCGTTCCTTCATCCTTCAGACAGGAGTCCTCGTTACTGACGCTTTGGAAATGAGCAATCTGGCTATTGAACACTTCAAGTCCATCCTTGCCCCTACAAACCTACCGCATACAGTCTCTTCTCCTCTTTGGATCCGTGGTTACTCTGCCTATCGTTGTCCAGATCTAATGCACTCCTCAATTACACGTCTACCCACATCAGAAGAGATCACAACAACCGTTCTGAAGCTCAACCCAAACAAGGCCCCAGGGCCAGATGGTCTAACTTCTGGTTTTTATAAAGCTGCCTGGGGAATTGTGGGTAATGAAGTTGTCTGCTCAATCATTCATTTCTTTCGCACAGCGTTTCTCCCTGCTGCCGCAAATGCAACAATTCTTGCTCTGGTTCCCAAAACTCCAGGAGCTTCTGCAATCTCAGACTACAGGCCCATCTCCTGTTGCAATACCTTATATAAGGCCATCTCGAAGATTCTGGTATCAAGACTAAAACCTCTTTTACCAGACATTATTCTTCCCAACCAAACAGCTTTTGTGAAAGGGAGGCTTCTGGTTGAGAATACTGTCCTCGCTTCTGAGATTATAAATGGCTATGATAAGGGTAAAGGTCCGAGACGGTTAGCAATCAAGGTGGATATTGCAAAGGCCTTCGATACTGTGCGTTGGGGATTTGTTATGGATTGTCTGAGGGGCCTTCACTTCCCAGAAACTTACCTTCGCTGGATAGAGGCTTGCTTATGCACTCCTAGCTTCACAATAGGGTATAACGGTGTGGTTCAAGGTCACTTCAAAGGTTCCCGGGGGCTTCGCCAAGGCGACCCTCTATCGCCTTACTTATTTGTCCTGGTCATGAATTGCCTCTCCCTTCTCCTGAACAAAGCTGCAGAGGATGGTCAATTCTCTTATCATCACAAATGCTCCTCCACAAAACTCACCCACCTTTGTTTTGCGGACGATCTTCTCATTTTCGCAGAAGGTTCTGTCAATTCGGTTCAATCAATCCTCGCAGTCCTCCGCAGATTTGAGAATCTCTCTGGTCTCGCTCTCAGTGTGCAAAAAACAACTTTCTACAGCTGTGGAATGGATCAGTCAGAAATCGACCTCATCTCTATCTCTACGGGTCTACGCCATGGGCAATTTCCAATCAGATATCTTGGTGTTCCTTTGAGCCCTAAGAAACTGTCAATGATCAACTGTGAACCACTGATACAGCAAATTAAAAGAAAGGTAAATACCTGGAGTGCCAGAGCTCTTTCTTTTGCAGGACGTTTACTCCTCATAAATACAGTGCTCTCAGGGATAACCAACTTTTGGTGTGCGACTTTTGTAATCCCAAAAGAATGCGTAAACGCAATCAACTCTATTTGTGGAGCATTCCTTTGGAAGGGTACTCTTGACGGTGCGCACTCAGCACGTGTATCATGGGATACTGTAACGACGCCAAAAGAGGAGGGAGGGCTTGGTATAAGGAACCTCGCAATGTGGAACCGAGCATGCATCCTTAAGCTTGTGTGGCTCCTATTCTTTCAATCAGGTTCAATCTGGGTAGCTTGGTATAAGAGGGAGGTACTACAAGGAAATAGCTCTAACTACTGGACAACGAAACCAAAACAGAGAAATTCATGGTTTGCTAATAAACTACTAAAGATGAAGGGGATGATCTACGAATGGATCAAAATGAAGATAGAGAATGGAAGGACCTGCAAATTTTGGTGGGATAACTGGTCTGGCTTAGGTTGCATTAATGAATATCTTAGAGCTTCACTGTCCAACAGCCTAGGCATCCCCAGAAACGCTACCATAGCAAGCCTTCACGTTAACAACGCTTGGTCAATTCCTGCGGCAAGGTCGGAACGGCAAGTCAGTGTACACATCGCTCTCTCAGCATTAACACTTTCGACTGATGAGGACTGGTATGAATGGGCTCCCAATGGGAGAATAACCTCAACTTACTCTACAGGGGAAATATATTACCTTCTTACCAATCATAGGCCATCAGTTCCTTGGAGCAAAGTCGCCTGGAATAAAGGAGGAATTCCTCGTCACAGCTTCCTTACCTGGCTAGTGCTTTTAAATCGCTGCCCAACGAGAGACAGGTTACTGCAATGGGGAGTTCAGACGTCGCCGTTATGCCTACTCTGTAATCGGTCGGCTGAAAGTCGGGATCATATCTTTTTTGATTGTAATTTCTCTTGGGAAATTTGGAGTCATTTGGGGCTTCGTTGTGGTCTCGCTCCGGTGCGGTCATGGCAGCAAAGCATCGTCATCCTTCAATCGCGGGCAGGCCTGCGACCATTAGACAAACTTGCTCTTCTCGGCTTCCAAGCTACAATCTACACTTTGTGGACGGAACGAAATCACCGACTTCACCGCCAGACTTTCAAAACAGGGGAAACACTTCTGCGACAGATTGACAATACAATTCGCCAGCGGATAGCCTCCTTCCGGGACAACAATCCGCGATCGGCTTCAACAATGATCCAGCACTGGTTTAGTTCGTCCATTCTGCCTCCACCACCATCGGTGTGACTTGCATGCCTGTCAACAAATGGTCAACTATTGGTTCAAATTAATCTCCTCTACGACTTGTTTTACTGTTCTTCTCTTTTTCTTTTGTCTAATCATGGGCTAAACCTTTTAACTCTTAAGTCTGGGCTGGGCTTGTATCTTTTTTTCTTTCTCCTGCTTTAAATAGAAAAATTTCGTTCAAAAAAAAAAAAAAAACGATATAGTGAAACGAAAGAATGGTACGATTTCTTATCTGTAATAATATAAGACCCATCAAATATAGAAGTACCAAAGNTTATCATTATATATTCTTTTTTATAATAAGAAACAATAGAATACACCGAGTCTAAGGAAAAAATTAAGAGGTTTTCTGAACTTGCATCATGTTATGTATACTTTGTCAACCCTATATTTTTCTGAAGTTTTTTAATTAAAAAAAAAGCTTCTGCTCTCCTCATATCCCTCTTGCACGCATTATGAAATCTGTTCCCTATTTTGAGTCAAAATTTCTCTGACTTTCACTGATTCTTCTATATTGCATGAAACTTTTTTAAAAAGGTTCACTGACTTTCTCTGATTCTTTTTATCAGTAATGATTACAAATAGTCGAAACTTTCACTCTTTTTTTCTCTCATTCCCTCTCCTCCTGAGTTTGTAGCATGTTCATTTGAAGTTGTGTGATATTTGTATTTTCTTTATTTCTAAGGATGTTTTAACACTCTTTATTATTTCAGTTGTACTGTAAGTTTTTCTTCTTTTTTGGGGCAAAAATTGTACTGTAAGTTTAGAATTTAAAAACTTGTTAGTTCTTCTCGTTTGATTTTGATTTGGTTTTGTTGGAGAAACGGTTTATTACATATATAAATCATTTTCGTGTTTTATCTTCGAACACTGTTGTTTCAGTTTCATTGGGTTGTTCCCTTCTTTAACCACAGCCACTGTTGTTGCTTCTTCTCCAATTTGGGTAAATAACAAACAAACTTCCTTCATACTTAATAGGTTTACTCTTTAGAGAAAGTAACAGGGAGATAAAAACTATCTTCCGAGTGCCGATACAAAGCAAAAATATAACTTTCATGAGGTAAACTGAATTTTCTAAAAGAAATAGAACAAAATACAAAGCAACAAAATATAAGTAAACTGGATTTTCTAAAAGAAATAGAACAAAACTTGTATTGGGATAACAACGATATAGTGAAACGAAAGAATGGTACGATTTCTAATCTGTAATAATATAAGACCCATCAAATATAGAAGTACCAAAGTTATTTTGTTTTTATTAATTCTCGTAAATCTCTAATGATGATTTTTTACTTCACGGTTCAATATCAACTTTGGTAGAGGAAGTACAAGAAAAACATTTCCATACTAATCTGAAAACAAATGCCCTACACAACGTTGTTTTGCTCTTCTTCGTGCCTTTCTTCGTTGCCTTTGCAGCCTTCTTTTTCCCTCCTCCGTGTCCCAGGCTAGGGATGTCGCCGCCACCTCGACCACATTCATCTTCGTTTTCTTTTCTGGTGAAAGTGTAGCTTCTAAGGTACATTTGCCTACAAGATATGCTCTCCGCCACCTTGATACGACGTTGGCTACCGCCGTGACTGATTGACCGAACAAACTCCATCTCTGCCATCGGCCACTTGTGGAGTTTGGGGTAACTCGTCATCTTCCCAATGCAGACAGCCTCGTTTTCAATGTTCACACAATCATTTATGCATGTGGACGCCATTAAAGTTTTGTTGGGTGGGTACTTATAACTTCTAGTGTGCACTGTTTTCCTTTTGTTGTTGTGATTTGTGAACATGGGGTTTAGGCGTTTGGTTTTTATATATATATAATTTTTTTCTTTATCATTATCCTTTTCTTATTATAAAAAACAAACAATAGAAAACACCAAGTCAGAGGAAAAAAAATTGAGAGCTTTTCTCAACTTAACTTTGTTAGGTATACTTTTNAAGTTTTGTTGGGTGGGTACTTATAACTTCTAGTGTGCACTGTTTTCCTTTTTGTTGTTGTGATTTGTGAACATGTATATATACAATTCTTTTTTTGTTTATCCTTATCCTTTTCTTTTTATAAAAAAAATCAATAGAAAACACCAAGTCAGAGGAAAAAAAAATTGAGAGCTTTTCTCAACTTAACTTTGTTTTAGGTATACTTTGTCAATTCTATTTTCTGAAGTTTATTTATATATAAAAAGTAAACTTAGATCCCTAAGACCTCTCCTCGACTCCTCCTATTCCTCTTGCGCCCTCTATGAAATCTGTTCACTTTTATGAGTCAAATTTAGCTGACTTTCACTAATTTCTCTATATATGCATATGTGGAAATTGGAAAAAGAATTCAGCTAATTTGTGTCAAAGTTTCGTCTATAAATCGTTTTATGTTGAGTTATAACAGTTCTCAGCGTCATTCTGTTGTATTTATTCTCTAAGTACNTAAGACCTCTCCTCGACTCCTCCTATTCCTCTTGCGCCCTCTATGAAATCTGTTCACTTTTATGAGTCAAATTTAGCTGACTTTCCCTAATTTCTCTATATATGCATATGTGGAAATTGAAAAAAAATTTCAGGTAATTTGTGTAAAAGTTTCGTCTATAAATCGTTTTATGTTGAGTTATAACAGTTCTCAGCGTCATTCTGTTGTAATTATTCTCTAAGTAAATCACGTGTTGAAACCTTACCTCCCACTCTGTTTGTGGTACAGTATCACCTAAAAGCTATATGTCCAAAGACAACCAAGCTCAAGTCAGTACACCACCTATCTGCGTAGAACAAATATACTTGTTTTTTTATTCAAAAAGAAGAAAAAACAAATATACTTGTTTTACATAGAAATTCTATGTAAACTATAAAAACATATTCCAACATAAAATCTTGTTTAAATAATAGAGCTAGTTTTATCATTTACTCCTAAATGTTATACATATTTTGGACTTCATATTTTTTTAAAAAATTATTTGGTATATTGCTAAAATACGTCTTTATAGTATGATTTTAGGAGAAATTAATAGTTGAATAATTTAGTGTATTTTTACGGCTAGTAAATATAATATATATATATACACNGTTGAATAATTTAGTGTATTTTTACGGCTAGTAAATATAATATATATATATATATATATATNGACTCACTATACTCATGAAGTCATGATACGGCGCTGATTCTTCGGAGATATAGAGGCTTTTG
This sequence comes from Isatis lusitanica, assembly GCA_900406415.1. NCBI lineage: Eukaryota > Viridiplantae > Streptophyta > Magnoliopsida > Brassicales > Brassicaceae > Isatis > Isatis lusitanica. Next base: position 649 of record OVBB01001669.1, on the reverse strand, counting down.
CTTTGAAAAGATAAAAAAAAAAAACTATTCCTGTGACTAAAATTTTTCAGCCATGCTCGGTCGTTCTTTTGCAAATCTTTGTTGACAAGTAAATTCGAAATTAACCTTCAAACTAGCGTCCATTTTGCATGATAATGGCCATCACCGCAAATTAATGTTGTTAATTATGTTACGTTAGTCTTATATTGCCAACAAAATTCTAGTCACTATGCATAAGTTGCCGTTACAAAATATGTTAAGACTCTTTATACTCTTGTGGTTGTGGACTGTGAAATAATTTTCAGAGACGGAATAACAAAAGAAGTAATGAAGTACCGAAACAATAGGATCAATATAGGATGCAATTTTGTTACATAAAGAATGAGAGTATAAGTTTTCATTTATATTAAAATCCAACCAATGACAAATTCTGACAAAAACTTAATAACTATTCTTGTCTCTCTGTTGATAAACTTTACTCTTCAACATATTATTAACCTTAGTCGAAAAACCACAAGACAAACACTTCCTTACGAGTCTTCCCACAAACGCCCCATGCAGCATTATTGTACTCTCCCTTATATTGTTCTTTGTCGCCTTCTTCCTTTCTCCTCTTACGAACCGGTCCCTTACATTTCTTCCGGCGCCATGTTCGCCATGTAGATCTTCT
>OVBB01001665.1:0-13258 GCA_900406415.1 Isatis lusitanica | reverse complement strand
GTCCAGGCGCCCAGCTTCATCCTGAGAAGGTCATGGGCGGCTGGACTTGGTCCGGGACAAGTCCAGGCGCCCAGCTTTGTCCTGAGGAGGTCATGGGCGGCTGGACTTGGTCCAGGACAAGTCCAGGCGCCCAGCTTCGTTCTAAGAAGGTCCTGGGCAGCTGGACTTAGTCTGGGACAAGCCCAGGCGTCCAGCTTTGTTTGATCCTGATCTTGAGTTCTCGTTCTATCAATCTCCGAGGAGGGGATTTTGACCCCAACAATGTCTATTTTTCAATTTCTGATTCTCTTTTTCTCTCTCCAAGAGAGGCTTAGTCCGACCAAAATCCGGCGAGCATCCATGATTGTTTGTGTCGGTTTCCCTCCGCTGAAGATTTCTCCAAGCGTTTTCCATAGTTTCATCTCTTAAACTTTTCGATCTCAATACCACATAATCTTTTGTGCCTTTGTTTCGGACTTCCCTGTTTTGATTTGGGATCCAGGAATACTACTTAATCTCAGAGTTCAAAACCATGTGATGAAACTTTGGCCAGATCCGCTTTGTCTCTACCGTGGAAGAGAAGAGATAATTCAATGTCTCTTACAACATGGATTTCATCAATATAAACAACAAGTGACAATAGACTACATCTCAACAAAGACAACAATAAGGTATCTCGATATCATAGAAAGATCTTGGTACGGAATAATTGGTACTATTGTATCTATTTTTAAGAACTACAGTTTGGACACATCATGTTTTAAAGTGTGGTTTGGACACGTTCAGCCAAAAATGCTGCAAACAAATCGCATTAGAGAAAAATCAAATATAAAGTTGGATAATAATCGAGTTTATGATCGATTAGCGAGTAAGACTACTCTTCGGAAAGTATCGTCAAAATCCTTTTTGCTGTATTTTCTCAGTGTATGGCACATACATTTGTGTATGTAATAATTTGTGTTATAACAGTTCTGTAGAAGTCTTTGTATTCTTTTTTTGAAATCAATGGAAATGTTTGCCGGAAAAAAAAATTTTAGTTACAACATACTAAATAAAAACATAATTTTTATATAGTATTATAATTGGTCCAGTCTAAAAACTAATAATATACAATAATATATCTCTAAGTATGAAACAGTAGATGTAAAGTACCAAACCATAGTCACAAATCACACTATAAAAAAATTCAATTATATGTATTTTGCAAAGAAAAAATAAAATGAAAAATTGAAAATAGTAGAAACGCATTATAAACACTCCAAATTTGCTGAGTATAAAAGTGTAGAAAGCGTTTTCATAGATTGAACCACAATCGGTTCTTCAATATTATATTATTTTAATAAATGGTCTGTTTGTAACTTAAATAAATTGGTGAATGGTACCACAAACGCGGTTCATTCACGTTACACAGTTCGACTGCTTAATATACGCTTTCCACTCAGACCCTATGTTAGAATGGTGCAAGCAGATCAGGCAGTGCGGATCAAGTAGATCAAGCAGTTTATACAGATCAACTGTAGATCAAGCGTATCAGGCGGATAAAGTAGAGAAAATGCGGATCAAGCAATTCAAAATACATGCTGAATGGTAAAATAATATACAAAGCAGTTTAACAAGTAGAAAAAACTACAAAATAGTGAAAGTTAGTGTTTTAAATAAAATAAAAAGTAGATTAAAGAATATTGATAAAAATGATAATACTTTTTAAAACTGAATTAATTTAATATATAGCAAACATAAAATTTGTAGTAAATTTTCAAAATTATTACCTCATTACTTATAATAATATTATGCATATGTTTTCAGCACATATGTAATTAGAAACCTTTAATTTATTAAAAACATAATTATGTTTTCTTAGCATTATACAAGAAATATTATACATGAAACATTATAAATAAAATGAAATCAAAATAATACATGAAATTGACTGAATAACAGCAATACCTTATATTACTACATTAATTTATACTTATTTGTTATCAATATTTTCTGAATAAAATAAAAAATAAATTAAACAAAATGAAAAATAAGAAAAATGTTTGAAACTCATCCAATTTGTCGTGGAAATACTGTTGCTATCAGATCCACCCAAAATACACCCAGTTATTCACAGAACTGAACAATTTGTGGTTCATAATTATTTTATTATATTTTAAATTGAACGACTTTAAAATGAAAAAGGCTGGCTCCAAATGGAGAGAGATGATCAAGCGTTGTAGATCTAGCGTATTGAGTGGATTAAGGGTATGAATGGCGGACGGATAAAAGACGGATAAAAACGGATATTACGTAAGTGTGCCGCCCGTACTTTATGTTACCATTCATCACTTTATATTAGTTAAACACAGATCCACTTTGTTTAAGAATATTATATTAATGAACCACTTATGGTTCAAATATATGAACAAAAATTATTAATTGCCAACTATGTTAATCATCCAGCAATTTTAGGGAGATGTATTGAACTGAGTATTTAGGGTGATTTGAGTTTTAATAAGATTTTAGATTATTTTGATGGTTTTGGGTGAATTTAAAGAAGTTATTATGATTTTGTATTAAAACCTCCTACAATCCCACCTAAAACTATGAAATTTGGGTTTTTATATTTTAAACTAAGAAAGTCTACTTAAATCTTCCAAAATCTCCTAGAGATATTAAAATCTCAATACTTAAAACATTTTCAATAACAGTGGTTTTGATATGATTTTAACAAATTCTTGTTTGAATAACAGAAGATTTTAAATGATCCTAAATGATTTTACATAAATCTCAGGTTCAATAACACCAGATTTGATAATACATTTTAAAATTCTTAGTTGAATAACAGAGGATTTTAAGACAATCTCAAAATCTCTTCAAATTCATAGTTCAATACAACCCCCTTAGTGTGTTTCTAGTGCTTCTTATGTTTTTATTATTAAATTAAAAACATACTTTATTTTTGAGATATTTACTTTTGAAAAAACAAAAGGTTATTAATAACTAAAATTTAAATAAAATAAGTATGTATTACGNTAAAAGCATTACATACAATGTGTTGAATATAACTATATATATATATATATATATATTTTTTATAAATTAAATTTCTAAAAATAAATATTTTAATTATGAACAAAATATATAATAAATTTAAAATAAATAATGACTAATAATAATAAAGTAAAAGTGCAATACTGTTACCACTAATCATGAAAATGACTAAACTTTAAAAAGAAAAATAGAACAAAACATATACATAAATTTGTAAGAGATCTTATAAAAGGAAAATAAATTCTCAAAAATCTAATATTATAAAAAGTATAATTTTGTATTTGAATTTATTTTATATATAATATCTTGAATCTAATTATGTATATTTTTTGCATTTATAAACTAAAATATCTGTGGCCTACCGACTTGGCTTGTCGAGTCGTTGTAGTGTGTTTTTGATGTTTCTTGTTGCTGAAAAAAAAAACTATAATATTTAAAAATAAATTTTTTATTATAATAAAAGAAAAAAAAATTGTTAGAATACTATTTTTATAAATTTTTACTTTTAAATTTTGTTACTATTTAAATCGCTCTTTCTATTATTTCACTATTCAACAAATATTTTGAACTGCTTGAACCGCACTTTTTCTACTTGATCCGCCTAATACGCTTGATCCACAGTTGATCTGCATAAACCGCTTGATCGACTTGCACCATTCGGAACCTAAGGGTTCGAATGGTAAAAGCGGATCATGCGTTGCAGATCTAACGGGTCAAGCGGATCAAGCAGATCAAATGTGGATCAAGTGTATCAAACGGGTTAAGTAGAAAAAGTGTGGATCAAGCGGTTCTAAATATATATTGAATGGTGAAATATAAAAAAGATGGTGGAATAGTAAGATAAATATTAATTATAAATAATAAATTAAAACATTATCTCTTGACAGAAAAAAATATTTTTACAACTGAAAGTTAATTTAATATATATCAGATATACAACTTTAATAAAATAAGATATATGAGATTTCAATACAATACTGTACAAAATTGTAATAATTATATGCGATTTTAAATTGTTATCTTAGTCTTGCATAATTTTTAATTACTAATAATTTCAAAATTTTATCTGATAATCCAATAATATGATAGTAAATATATTCAAAACATTATATATAAAATATATTCTAAATGCAATAGACTAATAAAAATACAATTTTTAATATAAATAACAATGCATATTAATAATCTTTAAATAATTGCACATATAAATTAAAAATCATAAATTATATTTTAATTTAGAAGATAATAATTTATAGATAAAAAAAATAAATCCTTTCTTAAAATTGAGACAGTTTTTGTCTTTATGTTCTTTTTGTATCTTCAATATTTTCAATAAATGAGCCTACAGCTTTTAGATAATTTAATATATATTTATTTAGAAAAATATAACTGTTCACAGATTTCTAGTGAACTACCCTGTATAAAGAGTGTTTCATTTGGATCGCTTTTCTAATTTCAATGATGACCAAAAAAAATATATGTTGTGGTTTATTAAAGTGTGGTATTTTGATGGTTCGACCGCAACTTTTAAAAATAGTCATGATTGGTGAATAAAAACAGGTCATTTAACCATGTGGTGGAACCGTGGAGGAACCGCCTAATATACACTCACCATTCACTGCCTAAGGCTATGAATGGTGACGGTGAACCGCACCGCACCCGCACTTAACAGTACCGAAAATCTCTACATATACTATGTATCTATACATTTTTATAACTGTAAAAACCGCACCGCCCAAAAACCGCTGGTTCCGCACCACTCAAAAACCGTTCACCATTCGGAGAGGCTCCCAATGGAAAAAGCGGTTTGGACGTTGCGGATCTAGCGGATCTAGCAGTACAAGTGCGGATCTAGCGGATCTAGCCGTACAAGTGCGGATTTAGCGGTCCAAAATATATGTGTGAGTGGAGAATGTAATCAAAAGCGGTCTAAAAAACTGTACAAATTTATAATATTTAAATTTTATATTATTATTTAACTATTCATGATTAAAAATAATTATTATCTTCAGAAAAAATAATTTTATGAAAGTAAATAAATACTGCTATATTCAAAATATAATACATAAAATTAATTCAAATTAAATAAACTAAAAATAGAAGGACCGCTTGAAACACTCCAAAATTGCTGTGTTGATACTGTTGTTAGTGGATCATGAATTTCGTTCAGAAAACTGAACCACAAGTGGTTCTTAAATATTTTATTATTTTTAAAATTGATCTACTTTGTAATCAATAACAAGTGATGAATGGCAACAGCAAAGCGGTTCTTCAGCCTTATGTGTGCGAACCGTCTTTCCTCCGTCTCCCATTCATAGCCTAAGTGGAAAAAATGTGGATCGAACGGATTAAGTGGTACAAATGCGGATCTAGCAGCCTAAAAATATGTTTGAATAGTAAAAGCATATAAAAAGCGGTCCAAAATAATTTTATATAAAATTATAGATTATTATTTTTATTTAGCATAACTTTTTGCATATAAAAAATCAATTTTAAAAATTTATTCTATAATACAATAGATATGATAAGTATTTATATTCAAATAATTTAATAAAAATAGATTTCAAATACAACAGACTAATAGAAACACAAATATATTTTTAATACAGAGTATTTTAATTTGATCAATATATAATTAAAATAATATATAAAGTATTTAAATAGTAGAAATACAAGAATTTTTTTGATTAATGACACTATACAATTAAATTTAAATTATAAAGCTATATATTATTCACTAAAAACAAATCAGATAATGTAAAAAAAAACAGTAGAACCACTCAGTACACTCCATATCTACGGCATAATACTGTAGATAGCGGTACTAACATTTTAACTCATTGACTTGAACCATAAATAGTTCACTCATATTTTATTATTTTAATTAGACGGTTCGTCCGTAATTGAAATTATATAATGAATGGTAACTGCAGTATAGTTAGCCCACCTTAAGTGGTTCGACCGCATTATATATGTTTCCTATTCAGACCCTGTGAATGGCTAGAGTGCAAAAAGGTGGTTCCTACACCTTAGCGTACTGATCACTTAACTTTTTCTATTCATAGTTCCGCACCACCCGATCTGCTGTTACCATTTGGAGCCAAAAAGATGGATCGACTACAAACGGTCCAATAATGTAAAGAGAAATTGAGTTCCACCTTATACAGTACCGTACTGTTTCAAGTATGAGTGGTTCGCACACCCATCAAGTGGTGGCACACAGCTCAAGATTGTTTTTTATAGACAAAAATAGTTTAACAATGAAGATAAAAAAATTCATTATAAATTTGGTATCATCATTTTGGTTCACTCAGAACAAAAGAGCAAGGAAAAAAAAGTCCACATTCTCTCTGAAGTTTTCTTTTAAGGTATGTTTATATTTTAGTTATGTTATGTTACTAAATTAAGTTAAGAGTTATGTTTTTGTTCTTATTTGTTTAATTATGTGAAAGATATAATAGTAACATAACTTTGGAGTATCTTATTTTGTAATTATGTTTTTATTTTATAACATAGAATTTCAATTTAGCTAATAAAATAATTTTATGAATTAAAAAGTAATAAGAAAGAAATTATTCACTTTGCTAATAACATATCTTTCACATAATTCAAGTATGATATAAAATTATTTATTTATGTGTTTATGTATGATTAATAAAAATATGTTATTAAATTAAGTTAATAGTTATGCTTTTCTTATTTGTTAAATTATGTGAAAGATTTTTCACATATTTAGAGAATTTTTTAAATGATATTTTTTGAGATATTAATGTGAAAGCAGACCCACCGAAAAGGAAAATTGTAGAAATGACACATTTTGGTGTGAAATTAGGTTTTACCCTTTAGGGAATACTAAACTCAACTCCCTTAGGGAATAATGAACCCAAACAAATTAGTAAGGATAACGCTGGTATTTTGAAAATAGTAGGTCATTTCCAACATTTTCCTTTTAGGTGGGTCTTCTTTGACATTAATGTTCGGAAATGGGTCATTCTGACCCATTTCTACATATTAGTAACATAACTTTGGAGTATCATATTTTGTAGTTAAATTCGATTTTATAACATAGTTTGAGAAGTATTATGCAGTTGATTATGGTTATCCAAATAAACAAAGTTTCGATATCATATGTCACAATTTGAGAATGCTCTTCCTCCACAGAATAAACAATAATTTTTTTAATCGGTGACATGCGTTTTTAAGTTCTGTTATTGAGAGGATATTTAGAGTTTAGAAGAAGAAGTGGATGATTCTATGTGAATTCCCCAGATATAATATAGATGTGCAAAAGAAAGTGGTAATGGTTACAATGGTCTACATAATTTTATCAGAATTTCAAATTTTATTGATGATGATGATTTTGCTGAAATGAGATAATCGCATATTGGAAGCACCGACTCAGAGAACGATGCAAGTAGCATGGAAACAACAGGTATACCTGATGGAGATTTAATGACGAATATTAGAGAATAAATTACAAATACATTATGGGCAATAAAAATGCTATGTATTAATTTTTTATTACCAATGTTGTATTTAAATTGATCTTATATATTAATATTTATTTATGTAGTTTATATAATGAAATTAAAAATGACGAATATTCGAAAAAAATGTAATTATATTATAGGTCAATAAAATTATTATATATTCATTTATGTAATATCAATGTTGTATTTAAATTAATTTTATGTATTATATTTTGAATATAACAGTATTTATTTATTTTCATAAATTTAATTTTTCTGAAGATAATAATTATTTTTAATCATGAATAATTAAATAATAATATAAAGTTTTAAATATATAATATTGTACAATTCTTTAAATCGCTTTGATTCACTTTCTCCATTCACACATATATTTTGGACCGCTAAATCTGCTAGACCGCATTTTTACCGCTAGATCCGCATTTGTATTGCCAGATCCGCTAGATCTAATTGGCCTACAACGCCCGAACCGCTTTTTCCATTCGGAGCTTTAACCTTGTAGTGAATGGCAACATAGATGCGGTTCATCCGCCTAGGTATGCGAACCATTTTTTTCACATCTCCCATTCACAACTTGTATTTAGCATTCCTTTCTTTCCAAAATGCGTATTCCTTATGGTCCACGCACACGAAAAACTGTTTCAGAATGATATAGAGGACCGTGTAGATCCTATAATATTTTATTAGATTATCCGTTCTATAGAAATCCGTGTACCTATTTTATAACATTGATACATATTAAAATCTTCAGCTAATACTTTCTATCGCTATAGTCCTTTTTTTTTCTTTTTTTTTTGCCAGCTAAACTTTCATTCAATTATATCGAAGTTACATCATTACAGTCATACAAAACTACATAATGTAAATTATTACACAATTAGCTATATGCACCATATGCTGAAAACAATACAAAGAAATAAGTTTCGCAATGAATTCTGGTCGAGAAAGCCTTTTTCGCTAACGAATACACATATTCATAATATTTCCTCGAATACTCTCTTGCTCTAACATGATTCTTTCGCCTTCCTTTATCATGAGGTTTTTCCTTAACCATATTAGTAAAACCCATTACGCCTGAAACTAGCTCTGTAAAAATGACTATCTGATACCAATTAATCCGTATCAGTGTCTTTTGGAGAAACATAAAATTTAACATGACTTCGGTATAACCTAACACTGTCTTCCCCATGACATCAACATTGCCAATCCTCCTTCCAAATATTCCCATAAAAATATGAACTTTTTTTCCTAGCCAATCAGAAAAGAAGAAACTGTATCTGACTTTGAGATAGTGAATTATCCAAACATTATTCAGAACCGGAGCCAAAAACATCACAGTTTCAAAATCAAAAACCTGACTGCATCTACTTCTCCATTCATCTTCCTTAATTTTGTCTATACGTCTTGTTTTCACACTTCTAATCCATGGCCATGGCACTCTAAGACGACATTTTTTCATTCGAGAAAAAAACAAGACACAAACACCATTGGAATTCATCCATGGAAGACAAAGACTGGACATGGACCGCACCATAAAGACGTCAGCAACATAGCAACGCCAGAATTGATGTGTGATTTCCGGAAGGTTTCGCTCCCGAAGGGAGAAGGCACCGTGAAGAAGCCAAATCAAACACTTGATGGATTTACGCAACTGGCTAGTATTAACCGAATAGAGATATAGAAGACGTAACAAGATCACCGGCGACAGGAGAAGCAGCCCTTGATATGAGTGAAAGGAAAGACTGGTTGACGGAAAGAGACGTCGATTTGATTTTTCACCAAATGACGAAGATGATAATAATTTAGACATCAACCAGGGATTTTATTGATGTGGAAATCAATTTACAAAGGAAAAGAGGAGGATCCGACAGCCAAAACCGCTGAAAAAAATCAAAATTCTGACGAAGTTTTTTGCAAAGATGTGTATCGCCTTTTTGTTCATTGTTAACAGTCCTAGAAGATACTGATTTTGACCCGTTTTTATAATATAATCTAAACTTGTATAAGACGCCGTTTCAAAGCTATTTTAGACGAAAGTTTGTATTTAAAGTACCAAAAAAGTACAAATTTTCATTGATAAATCATCAATTACAACACAGTTGAAAAACGTTTCAGGCTCTTTTATCAAAACCACTAGGTAGTAAACTGCACCATGCGTGGAGTAAAGTATTTATATAAATATTTATTAGATATAATTTTATTGTCTATTATTTTAAATTATGTCATTTCAACATATTCAAAATATTTTAAAATTGTACAATAATAAAAAGAAAACAATTTTTTTTCTTGACAACAAGAATAAAAAACCGAAACTATGTGTCCATAAANGGGGGGGGGGGGGCTAAATCGATATACACCAATTCTGAAGGATTGTTCTTTTATGTCTTTATTAATTAATTTGTCTGCCTGCTCATTTTCTTTTCGGAGGATAAGAATGATTCTGAAGCTATCAAGACGACTTTTCCAAAATTAGAATTCTTCAAGATGTGTCGAGAATGCTGGCCACTCAAAGGGTGTGGAGACAATCTTGATCAAGTCCGAACAGTATGTCGCAAAGGACAATGGAGTGTTCTGTAAATTAGACATACATTCCATGGCCCAAATCAAAGCTTCAAATTCCGCATGAAGAGAGGAGAGACTACATCGTATGTTCCTCATACCCACCATAAGTGGCCGCTGACCGAGGTATGCAACCACCCAGCCCTGACCTGAGAAAACATGTGTGTCCTTCCAAGCTCCATCGACATAGCACCACCAACCTCCTGAAGCAATTATGGGTACAGGGTTTCTAGTAATCATCGCCCCAGGGGGCCTACCTCCTTCTCCCTCATTGAGTAATTGTGCCTCATCCCAAAGTCGTCCTTCCATCTCTGCCATAGCCAGAGTAACTTGAGGGCTACAGTCTTTATTGGTAAAAATATATTCATTCCTACTTTTCCAAATGTACCAAATGATCCATGGAAAGTAGGTGTCCTTTGCTTCTGAGGGAAAGTGTGAGAAAAGGAAATCCATATTCGTAAATATTGAATCCCCTGGAAATAAAATACCATTTGTAGCTACTTTTTATAAAGCCCATGTTTGGACCGCAGGGGGACATCTCATACACCGTATATCACATAGGATACCTCGCGTCCTCAGATTCTTCATAACGGGAACGCAACCAGACATGACTTGCCACAAGGATAACTTTGTGAAACAATTAAATCATATATACTACATATATAGGATAAGTTTGTTAAATCAGTTATTTTTCTATCATTATTGATTGAGTAGAAAAGTATGATATATTATTTATATATGAATTTATTACTAAATTGATATGAATAGGCATAAATACAAGTACTTGTGTTTATTTTCTTAAATGTGATTACTTGTTGGGCAATTCTCAAAATATCACAGTTAGAGATTCTTTGTATCAACCCCTGATTCAGGATCAATCAAGTTCAACCGAAACTGAGTCAGGGGAGTTTTTCCTCCAGACTCTGGCATGTGGATTTGGCTATAATCCATTCTTAAAAGCTGAAAAGAATGGAGGAATCCTAGTGAATGTGGGAGAGAAGTATGGATATGGTTTAAATCTTGCCTCTATGATGGAGGCATCATGTTGTTGTTTCTCTAACTGTTATTTGATGGTATTGAACCTAAGTTCATGCCAAATGAAGTCATAGTTTGTTGGTTTAAATTTGAAGTTAGCTTGAAGAGCTTAAGGACCAAGCGTATATTTAGGAGAATCTAAATATACAGAATATATGTTAGGAGTTATCTAATATGTAATGTTTCCTTAATTGAGATTAGGGATCTTGGTCATATATATATAAAGAGGTATCAATGTGTGATATGACTTATGAGTTGAGAGAGATTTGAGAGCTTAAGTTTTAGATCAGTTTCTTAAGCAATAAAGAAAAGTTATTTCTTTGATTCTTGAGTCTCATATTCACGAGTTATCAAACAATATTCACGAGTTATCAAAAAGTACATGATTAATAGACTCATCATCTGCACCACATCTCATACACCGCATATCACATAGGATCCCTCGCATCCTCAGATTCTTCATAACGGGAACGCAACCAGACATGACTTGCCACAAGGATAACTTTGTGAAACAATTAAATCATATATACTACATATATAGGATAAGTTTGTTAAATCAGTTATTTTTCTATCATTATTGATTGAGTAGAAAATTATGATATATTATTTATATATGAATTTATTATTAAATTGATATGAATAGGCATAAATACAAGTACTTGTGTTTATTTTCTTAAATGTGTGATTACTTGTTGGGCAATTCTCAAAAATATCACACTTTGAAGTTTGGTCACCAACATAGCACACTAAGGTGAAAGTGACGAAAATAGCATTCATTGTAGAAGAAAAAGACTATTATACTCTTACACTTCATTCGTTTCTTCTCAATCCCGTAATCCTAAACTCTAAAACACAAAATCTAAATCTTAATTAGTGACTTATGAACCCAAATACATTAATTTAATGGTCTTTAAACCATTTAATGAATGATATTTTTGTCATATTCACCTTGTGTGCTATTTTTAATACAAAAACATCAAAGTGTGTTATTTGAGGGTATTCCTCTTACTTATTTTTAATCTATATTATTAGTTAAGTTTAGAAACAGAATAATTTTTTATTACCATAATTGTATTAGTGATTGATATCAATACAAATAAAATATTTTTATGTTGGTGTTTTTAGGAGTTTTGAATTACTTTTAAATACAATGAAAGTTATTATAGTTGTAGTTATATACTATGATAAATATATATGATAATCATGGTAAGTTGATATAAATTAGTAATTTTGATTTATATATTAAAATTGCTTTTAAGTTTTTTTAAGAAAATAATATATACTTTGTTATTATATTATAAATAAAGCATTACAAAAAAATATATATAATATAAAATTATGTAGATAAATTATTATAAAGTGATATAATTATTATTGTAATTCATAAATATAAGTTAAAACGAATAAATATACACTGAAATATAATAGATTATTTTCATGTAAAATTTATTTAATAAACATGAAATATATATTAGGATAAAATTATTTGATTATATTGGTAAAATACATATTTAACGATATATTTTATGAATTAATGAATAACATGTATTTTAATTAGAATCTATGAGACAATCTAAGTTTGTATTATGTAATAGTGATAATTAATATGTGATAAGATGATATAATTGCATTACATGTAATTTGTCTAGTAAAATAAAACTTTATTGTAGTTCAAGAAGCATTCTCATTTTGACATCTCATCATGGCAAACTTCACATAAAGAGAAAGTTAATTTTTAATAAGGATCCTCTAGGGAATTATTGTTCTATATAAACCAAACTCTTAAATACCCGTTCTCGTTTACACACAAGCAAGGAAAAAAAATGCCGGCCATGCAAATCACGAAGAGCGTGGAGCCGGATCACTCCAATTTAAAGTAAATCAAAGGATAACGCAGAGCGGCAGAGAATGATCATTGACACATATACAAGAAGTTAACACTTTAGAAGAGTTGTGAACATTACATTGGAAACACAATATTAGTTAACAAAAAACTCAAACTACTGTTGCCTACTATTTACTTTCGATATAGCAACAATGCAGCGCGTTGCATATCTTCTGGCCGTTCAAAAAGAATTCAAGCATTTGTCTAATTGTGGATCCACTTTAAGCAAAGATCTGCTTTCACAGGTTTATGATCGGAACCATTAACTTGGTCC
>OVBB01001664.1:0-13471 GCA_900406415.1 Isatis lusitanica | reverse complement strand
GTTCTTCAATCCGCACACCATCTACTTTTTCCACCGTCCTGTTCAAGTCAACAAGAAGTCCGGGAAACTTCATGCCCTACCAACACTCATCCACCACAATGAATTCTACAGAGGTGTACGACCAGACTTCAACGTCCATGACAACAAAGCATATGAAGACTTTCAGACTCATGCTTTTGTTCTCAACAACGCTAGACAAACGTTCGCTATACCGTTCAACCCGAACTGGGCGTACTACTCAATTGACTACCATATGAGCCTTGATGAAGATCTACAGTTCTTCATGGAGAAGCACCAAAATGTACCATCATTAACCCCACCGAAACCAGTTGCACAAAGCACTTCAAGGAAGGTAAAAGAAGAGAAAGAACAAACGCCACAACAGTGTCCACTAGAATATTCGCCACAACAATGTCCACCATAATATTTCCAAGACTCGCAAACCCCTGACGATGCGATGAACATAGACGTCGATGAGATTGGTAGAATGTTCAACATCAACATAAACTCCAAATCAGAAAAGAAATTTGAAGACTTCGAAGACTTCGAAGACTTTGAAGAACCCGAGCCAGAAGACGAATGTCTAGGAGAAAATTATCGAGTTCGAGATGGATCATTAAGTTAGCCTAAACGTCCATTATGTATAATTAAGTGTGTTTTAATTAAGTGTATTTTATAATGTAAGCATGATGTAATCGCAGTGATGTAAGTGTGATGTAAGTGATGATGTAATCGCACAATAATGTGGTATGACATAAGCATGACATAAATGCTTATGTCACTACTCCCTATAAATATGTATGCACCCCCATTGTAAAATAACACATCAGAATTTCCATAAAAACCTCTCTCTAGTTTTCTCTCTCTAAATGAGTTTCTAAACTTCTAAGTTTTCCAGTGGTCTAAAAATCCGAGGATAAAACCGAGACATCTAAACACTTATTCTTTACATGCCCATACGAACAAAATCTGTCCTACCGTACATCTTTCATTTTCATTCTCTCTGCATGAACATCTACCAAATCTCCTTACATTCCATAATGATGAACAGAAGGATATAGCACAAGGACTACTGCCCCTCCAGATTTTGTGGCGTATTTGGAAGAGCCGTAATGACCTCATCTTCAATGATAAATTTTTAACTGCATCTGACACTCTCAACACAACTATTTTAGACATACTCTACTAACACATCAGAGTTTGAATTCAGTGTCACAAGATCATTGGTCTCCACCTCCACAAGACTGGCTGAAATGTAACTATGATGCTCCCCATCATCAGGGTGATATCACTTCTGGTCTTGGATGGATTGTAAGAAATACGAATGGAATAGTCCTTCACTGCGAAATGGGAAAATATGAAGGACAATATTCTACAGAGGAAGCAGAGTTTTCAGCGCTTATTTGGGCTCTCCAATCAATGTGGTCTTTAAGATATCGAAAAAGAAATTTGTGAATAAAACAATCAAACAATAACATCTTTGTTTAACTCATGAAAGTCAATTTCAGGTTACAGCACTATCTCTTCACAGTTCGTCATTGGCAGCAGCAGCTTGAACATTGCCATTTTCAGTTTCGAAAAATGATTTGTAATAAACCAGCACATTTACTTGCAAAATATGTCTTACGCTTGCCATAACTTGGTGTATCCACCATTCCTACGGGAATGTGTATGTGTAGATGGTCATGCTACATAATTAATGAAATACTTTGGCCGTAAAAAAAAAAATATATATATATATATATAGGGATATAAATTGACATAGATTAAAGTGATAAAATATAAAATTAGAAAAACTATTTAAGTAATATATAATTTGTAAGGATTGAAGTGCAATAAAAACAATGATACTTCCAATTTGAAGAATTGAACAATGGTACTTCAAATATAGAGTGTCAGTATTCAAAACTCCAAATTTGAAGTTTTTAAATATGAGGATGAAATGGAAAAAACTTCAAATTTGAAGATATAGAGTATGAGTTGGAAATGCTCTAAGTGGGGGAATCATATCTGATGGAATCCAAAAGATTAGCATTCCGATAGTAGCTTCCTTTAAAAACCTTAGCAAATAAAACAATATGGCTTGTCAATCAGCCTCCATAATTTTTTTGCCGTAAAGTACTATTAAATACTTCGATATCACGAAAATCTAGGCCCCCTAAATTCTGATCGCTACACATATTTTCTCATGACTTCCACTGCATACCTAACTGATTTCCACATGTATTCCACCAAAATTTTGCAATAACACTAGTGGCATCCGGAAACACGACATAACATTCGTTGATAATGTTGTTGCCACTGTTTTGATTGAAATCTCTTTCCCACATCTCGGTAATTACCGTGCTGTCCAACCATTAATTCTATTGTACATCATTCCTGAAAGAATCCAAATATTTGAGTTTTGCATCCCTAAACTTTCAAGGTTACCAGAGTAGGATCTCATCCCTCCTAGATTAAAAATTTCAAGTGTATGTTGCAGATCAGTCCGGACTGAGCATTATATCTTACAACCAAATTGCAATGAGGATTTCGAAAAATTAATATGTTGGCCTGATACCTCCTCATATTTCTTAAGAATTTGTAAAAAAAAAAAACTGATATTTTGAAAAAGGTTGTCATCATAAAATAATTTGCAAAATTTTGTAAAATGTATTTTTTTTCCAATTTAGATGTGCCAAACACCGCCTCATGTCACTTGTCTGCATCAGCATATAAGCATACTTTCTACATCAACCATATTCTCCATTGTTCGAAAAGGTGGCCGTCAAGCTGAGTATTCAGCTAAGTAACCAGTATTTGGAGAGTCATTCTGGCAAGAAGATGGAAATCGGTGGCTCCAGGCGGCAACCCGAGAAAATACCGCGTTGACCGTGGAATACCGAGAACGCAGCGCGTTTCGCTAAAATCTGACTTCGGCCAAAAAAACCTCAAATATATTGGCTCAATTCGTTAGAAGTTTCAAACCCATATTTTTTTAAAGTATAATGCTCACTTCATATGTCGATGAGTATTAACTTGAGGATTTCCTTCTTCATATGTCAACGAGAATCAATGAGTAGCCACCATTGTTATAGTTTTGAAATCGTAGAAACAGTGAAGAAGACGAATGTGTAATTACTATTTTTCCCCTTAGGTGAAATTAATTCATAAAATAACAAAATGAGCTTCGATTTTGGCACTGCAGAGAAGGAGAGTATGACCTGAGCTACTGGACCATCAAATATATTCCCTAAATTAGCAAAATAAGTTCAATATAGCTACATTTTATATGTTTTAATTATTAATTTATTTATATTAATTAAATATAGGTATATTTTATATGTTTTAATTATTAACTTATTTATATTATTTAATTTTTTTATAAATAATGCTGAATACTCCCCAAATTATTTCTGATTTTCTAGTAGCTCGCTAGGCCCAAATACACCACATGTAGTACAGCTAATGCAATTTCGAACATTGATATTATCCAACATTATATTAACGAAAGAGAATCATCTTAGAAACATTCCTAAAAATTTATTTTTTTTGATTCCATATGCTTAGTAATCCACCTCACATGACTTTTTTACATTCTCCAATTCTCTCACTTCTTCGTGTTCACTCTCTATCTCTTCAGCATCTCCGTCATACACCAAGAGTACGAGTAAGGTCAAATCATACATGAGTTCGAGTGTTGTGCTTAAACATACTATATTCATCAAATTTATACAAGAACGAAAAACATTTAGTCATTTTATATAGATCAATAACATTGTTTATATCAAAGTTTGATGTGTCATATGCCACGTAAGAGACAACATTGTTTTGGATTAAACTTGACTAAGACAAAAAAAATGGGAAATTGATGTGGTATTGTCATCTTCTTTCCCTTAATTTCTTAAATTTTGTTTACTCTCTATTCTTGGAAAAGCTTAGTTGGCTATCTTAACCTAGAAAAGTTCGACTTAAATTCCTAAATAAATCTTGGTTAGTGTAAGAAGATGATAATAAAAGTTTTAACAATACAACGTCGTTTTCTCTTCCTAGAAAGGCTTGATATAAATCTCTAATTTTTATTTGTCAAGACGAAGAAGATAATAGTGAAGATTTTGACAATACAACTACGTTTTAGATCATGTTTTTGTTTTTGTTGACTTTAACCCCGGAACAATGTCGTCTCTTATGTAGAGCATGTTTCATCAAATTTTGACAGAAAAATAACTATTGTTACGGATTTGTATAAAATAATGAAATGTTTCGAGTTTTTGTATGAATTTCATGAATATAAGCTTTGATTTATGTTTAAACCAAACACTCGAATTAATGTATGATTCGGCTTTAGTCATCTTCTTAATTTATAAAAAAATATAAAAATCTGCTTTAATGAATATTTAAGCACAATACTCGAATAAATGTATAATTCGGCCTTATTCGTACTCTTGTATGAAAAAACCAAAAATCTGTCTCTCTCCGTCTCCGACTTCCATTACTGCTGCATATACGTATTTGCCTCCCTGCAAGCTCGTAGTCCTCGCCAAATTTTATCTCTGTCGCTCTATGGTAGACTCGGAAGAACTTGGTTGATTGCTTAGTTTATCGTTTTTGGTCGTTTGTAAACAGGAAAAACCTTCGATAATGAAGAAGGTGGTTGAAATTGCCAGATGAACGCTGGGACGTAACGACTAACTCCAGATTTGTTGAAGAAGGTGCTAATTCTCTGACATTGTAAGTTATAAGCTTTTCAAGACTAGTTCGGTTGTCTAATGAATTTATTGATGATGTCAAGCGTGTAGTGTCTCACCATGTTTATACTCCAAGCCTTATGAAGAGTTGCCATGTTTCCTTATATACATGTTTATTATAAAACAACAGATGGAAAATAGAGGATACAATTCTCGTATATATTATCCACAGATCATGTGTTTGTAATATATAGATCACAAGTCTCGAATATATTATCCATAGATTATGTGTGTATACACTTTTTATTGATATGCACATATTCATGAGTCATGTGGTTGAGTTCCAGGAGCAGATTCTGTTGGATTTAGAAGAAACGTTTGGGCTTAAAATAGAGGAAGAGAAAGTGTAGTCGATCGCCACAATTGGGCAAGTAGTTGTCATTGAGGAGCTGTTTAAGGAAAATTCTTTGTGGATCTATGACGAAACCAAAAACGGAGAAACAAAACACAAGTACTTTATTGCGTGTGTTGAAATTTCCATGTTATCTTTTATATATTAGTAGGTGATTCTACGCGTTATGTGCAGGAAATTATTTATATCTGTATTTAAAATTAAATGTATATTGTATTCTTTTTTGTTTTTATTAATTTTTAAAATTATATTACAAATGTTTATAATTGATTTGATTTTGTATGTTTCTGCGTTTATAATATTTTGTTGTTGTAGACTATTATGTATTGTATTATTTATTTGTTGATAAATTTAATGTTCATTAATTAGTTATAAATTAAACAGAATTGTTATTGCATCTTTTATTAATTTATATTATTATGTTTTTCTCATTTTGTATGTATTTCATAGTTTTATAAACTAAGATCTCTGAACTCGGGATGATCAATAATTTAGAGGAGACTGAATTTATAAAAATGGAGAATTGAACGGTAATTGAAAAAGAAGTTGGAAAGTTCTTTTAACTCTTGCAATTGAATAAAAATTTGGAAAGTCCATTTATATATTATTTTTAAAAGGAAAAAATAAAGTACACATGTCACTTTTTTTAGCACCCACATGTCAATCAGCTCGAGAAAGTTATCCCTCTTTTATATATATTTACGAAGAGTATCACGGAACCCTGAGGCCTGTGAGGAAGGCGAAAGACGAGCAAGCGGCTGGGGAATCTGCGAGAGAGGTAACACAGAGTGCAGATATCATATGATTTAAGTTTCTTAGTTCTCTTTAGAGAACAATTAAGATTCTTGGTTGTGTTTAGAGCAAACATAGAGCTCTTATTGGTTATTGTTTTGTATTTTGTGTTGATGTTTTGTTTCAGACTCTCTGTGTTGCCAATATCAGGACAGAGAGAAAATTGGGAGATAGAGAGAAAAACAAATAATAGTTTATTTCTAATACTCCCTTTTTCATCCGTGGAAGAAGATATATAGGAGTACAAGATGAGAGGGATTAAAGGTTGTTAATCTATTAAGCTTTGGTGATCGAATCGCGAACTGCAAACATTTTTATACTTGATCGAGACTCATTCAACCCATTCAATTTCTCTTTTGTTAATTATGTTCATTCAAAGATTGTATAGAAATAAAGTTGCTCATGAAATTGCTTTCTACAGTTGTGGTTGAGATTTGCGTTTTCTTTGTTGTTCTAATTGCTTTATCTTTCACAGTAAGTATTATAACATTGGTTACGTGACTCTTTGTTTATACCACACTACTGTTGTTCATGGTTTACAGTCATTTAGATAGAAGTTAAGTAATCTCGAGAGCTTTGATTTATCAAACTCACAGAAGGAATGAACATGACTTAGATAAGGCAAACAAATAAGTAGATTAGTCTTTATTTCAGTAAATGGATCATTAAACTCTTGAAGCCCCTCAAAAATAGTATAGTAACAATTGACTTTATAATTATGCTTCCTTGTATCCACAAAGTCTTCATCCATTATGAGCATATTAGCTTTATGTTTTTCACAAAAAGAAGAAACTTTACCATAAACAAATTAAACCCATCTGTTTTCTCGAAGCTTTTGCAATTCCCGCTTAGTTGAATCTACAAGTGACATGGCATTTGAAATATCCTGGGTTTTTTTTTGCAAAGCCATTAACAAGTTTTCGGTTAATCCCAAAATAAGCAACATTCCCTGCATATAGAACACGTAGTCAAATGAGTGAAAGTACTTGAGAAGACTATATGCTTGACATCTTTTTGAGTCATCAATGCCTTCATCCTGAATATACTCAAGAATTTCAATGACAGAAGGAAACAACTCAACCAAATGCAACAATGTTTAATAATGAAAACCCCAACGAGTATTTCTAAGTCTTGGAAGAGACTTCTCTTGATGTTTTCATGTTCCTATGTTGATGTCACAACTACTAATTCCTTCCTCCACTTTCTTTCAATGAATATCTAGAAGCATATCTTTCTGCTTGCAAGAAGGTACAACCGCATTTAACAACGAAGAAACCATATTAAAAAAATTATCAATATAAAAATGTTTTTGCGCAACTGCCAACATAACCAACTGAAGTTGAGGAGCAAAACTAATGGAAATAATCAGGTGAACGATTTTCTTTGGTAACCAGTGATCTCAATCCATTAACTCACCCTTCATATTGCTTGCTCCATCATAACTTTTTCCTCTTATTCTTTTCATGCTTAAACCATACTTTGGAAACCAATACTTAGAGAGAGATAAGACGTTTCCTTTATATGAGTAAATCCCAAAAACCTTTCTTTAACTGATACACTTTTATCAACAAACCTAAAAACAACGGTCATTTGTCATTTATCAGGAAAATTAGCAGACTCATCAACCAACAAACCAAACACCTCATGATCAATTTCTTCTATGATATTCAGTACTTCTTCTGCAAAAGAATGTACAATATCTGTTTGGATCATTGAAGAAACCATCCAGTTAATTTTTGGAGGGTTCTCCAAAATAACCTTATTTACAACATCATTTTGTTCTCCGTTGTATTTCACGAGTTCTAAAATTTTCTTTTATACACAGAATCATTTTTTTCATCATGACCACAGAAAGGTAATTTTGTCGTACTAAGTACCTAGCACCATCAATTGAATCATTTAAAAGGATTAGATACTCATTTTTCACCACATCATCCTATTTATACAAATCATTCACAAAGGACTAACATGTGTTCATAAAATCATCACATCTCTTAACAGCAATATTATGATAGCTATATATTGATTCCACCCACATGTTCTGATAACGTCTCAGGTTTGTTCAAACAATAAAATCATTCTGTCACAAACGCATAATTTTCATATTGTTTTGATATATCATCTCTGAATAAATGTAACAGAAGAGAAGAAGTTTCTTTAATTTGATACATTGTACTCTAGCCAACTATCGTGTTTGTGAAACTAAGCTAGACTAAATCCTCTCATTGCTAAATATTATAGGGTTATCATGGACCACTAGTTAAATACTTCCGGCTTACCTTATCTCTATGATTTGGATGATAATCCAATATTTTGTTCTTTCAGCAGGATCCTGCCGCAGGTCATCCAAATTACTTTCAGAATACAGAGCTGTTTTTTTTATAATATCGCTTCATTAATTTTCTGCAAAACATTGTAATAACATTAATTTTATTATAAAATCAAAATGATCATTATGAAGCATTCTAAATTTCCAACGAACTAAAAAATTTGAAAATATAAATTTGAAAATAAAATTACATGAATTAGAGAATTTGCATGTTTAATAAGATCTGATGAAATCAAAGTGAGGTAGTTTGAAACAAAGGACCATTTCATAAAATCATTATAAAATTAAACTAATTTTCAAAATTTCGTAGTAGGCAGCTGGCCCTCCCAAAACAAATATACATCTGCCTCTGCATGCCAGTATCCTCCATTGTCGCCAAGTTTTTGTTTTTTTCCACGTGTTCCAGAAATTGGGACCGAGTCTTAGCCTCACCCACACGGTACCGTAAATGACTTCACGGTATGTCACCCGTCCATTAACTACTCCAGTTCAAGCACGCTTAAATCTGGAGTTCTCTAGGGATGTGCAACCGAAAAGGTAAGTGCACTTTAGTGACATTGGTAGCCAAATCAATTTTTTTAATTTCTCCCACATATGTTTCAATATATTCCAGAAATTGGGATGTTATAATAAATATACTGCATTGAGTTACTTCATTCTAAAGTAATAAATGCAGTTTTATATTGGAGATGTCCTAGCACATTATTTTTAATATACATTCATAATAGAAAAAAAAAAGTTTTAAATAATAAATAAAGAAAGAAATCAATGGAGATAAACCTGAAAATTATTGAGGATTAGACTTGTAGATATTCACACGATTAATAAGAAGATTGGGCCATGATGTTTTGCTGTCTCATGAGAAGGGTTCCATGTAACCGAAGATGAGTTCTTGGTCGGTTGGCACAAACCTTAAACCTTGTGGGTAAAGGAGAAGAGACCGACGAAGTAGAGAATGGCATGATGGGGTCATACTTTGGGAAAGGTGGGTGTGTTTCTGATTCCGACAAGGATCTTTCTCTGCGCTTGCTTCTCTGAGTCGTCATCTCCACTGAGAGTGGTTCACAATGTCAAGTTTAATTGTTGCTTTTTTATCAAACAAAATTTATTACTCCCTCGTTTTCATTAAGATATATTTTCTGAGTTTTTGATTTGTTTAACAAAGATAGAAGTTTTGTGTTTTCAATACAACTTTTTAACATGTTTTCCAATTTTACGCACATTAATTAAAGTTTATAACACAAACAGTTTTCAAGTCAAATTAAGTATAATATTTTGATGAGGTTATATTTAGTATTTTAAGTTTGTTCTTAAAATATGTGAATAAAACTCAAAACTTCCATATTTGTAGAACATAGGGAGTATTTCCAAAGCTTTTTGAGTGGTTTGTAATTTTTTATTTTTATGGATGTCAAAATACCATGTGAATGGATATGATTCTAATACATTGTTAAAATTAGAAGTATTTGGCTTCTATTATATTCTCACTGAATAAAGATTTATTAGAATGTTATTGAATGATTTTCTTGAGAAGGAAATAGACGGTTGAAAAATGGAAATTTTGAAGGTATTATCAAGGTAAGATGGAAAAAGAGAACTAAGAAATATTATGTGGAATAGATTCTAAATATATTAAACCATGTAAATGCACTAACATATATAAATATAAGATTATTTGACTTTGGAAAAGAAAATAGGGCAATGAGTAAGAAATTAGAATAAACTATTCAATAGTTGAATCTAGGGGCGGACGTAGAAAATATTTTGTGTAGTGCTACATAATGTTTTAGTATAGTAAAAGATAATTAAAATTATAATCAAATAATAATTATGTAATATTAAAGAAAAATATTTATATCAATTTTAAGATTTTTACATGTCAATACTTTCAAATAAATTATATACATTATAATAAAATACTTTTTTATCTAAAATAACTAATATCTAACATATTTATATACTGAAACGCAATCATGTAATTTACTATGTTGATAAATATTACCTCTTACTAATTTATATATAGATTATTCAAATTGTTGTAATGAATTTAAACAAATATATTAAAATTATAAATTAATATGTTAAAAAGAAAGACAAGAAATATAGCATGCAAACCAATGTTGAGAATCATAGTAAAGCTAAGGAAATATGGGATAAAAATAGTAAACACAGATTGAAACATTGGTAAATATAGAAAATGAGAAGATGAGATTTGGTCCATAAAAAATATAAATGAGAGCAAAAAGTATTAAACAAATGATTTTAAGATTGGTATGGGGCATGCTTAAACAGTTCAATTAAGAAATCTAATATATGTATAAATGTTAATTGTGAAAACTTTCAAATGAGAATGGGGCACGTGCTCCACCCTCACTATGCCTACATCTGCCCCTGGTTGAATCCATACAATATGGTGTTGAAAAATGAAAAAAAAAAAAGATGATGTGATTAAACTATGTTGAATTCTCAAAGAAGAAAATTGGGACCCACCAACGTTAGGATTTGTATTTCTATTTGGTATCGAGATTTTTGACATTTTTTTTCTTCAATTCCAATTAGTTTAGATCAATTATTTTATAGTAATTTTATAGTTATAATATTTATACCAAATTTCATCAATTTTTATACTCGATAAAGAATTTTTTTATTTGATTTGGTTATTAATAAAAGTCGTAATTTTACAATGTTAAATTTTACCAAGAAGACGATTGTAGAAAATAAAATTTGAGTGAGTATTTATTTATTAGATGAAATAAAAAAAATATGATGTGAAATATTAAAGAGGACAAGAGAAAGGGTATTAAATATGTTTAGCATTGTAGATAGACTAATAGGTTATTTCTGCTTCTTCTATTTTTTTTTTTAATCATGTAGTCAAAGTCTCCTAAGATTTATGGAGACTTAAGATAAATTTGATGATAATAATATTTTTATCAAATAGTAATATAAAATTAAAACATCATATTCCTTCCATATGATTTTATTAAGTTCTCTTTCTATATTATTATAATTACAGTTTCTAACATTTTCATAAAATAAAAATAATGTATTACGAACTTTAAATAATATGTGAATAACATATTGTTGAGATTTTATTAATCAAATATCCAATTCGTTTTAAAAAACACTAAAAGTAAAATTGACTATTAATTCAAAATCTATATTTATTTTTCTTCAAAATTTTCAATTTGATTTCATTTTATAGGATTTTTTTTATTCTTAAAGATCACTGATTTCCTTTTTTTGAAAACCCAAAGTAAAAAATAAATCTTAAAAGAAAATCAGAGTATAAAATTTGAACATGGAAAATTTACTTGTCTAAAGGAATACATTTAACTAGATTTGCAAATTTTGGGTGCTTGTAACACATATATTTTGTTTTTGGGATCACATAAGGCACAACCCTGTATATGTCTCTCATTCAAGCCAGTGGCGGATTTATGAATTACTTTCATCAGGGGCAGAAATAAAGAAGACTTAAAATAAAACCTAAAATGAATATCAACATAAAATCGCATAAACAGCTACAAATGTACCCGATACTCTCTCATAGACTGAACTCTTTCACTAGTGTTTCTTTTGTAACCAACTCAAATAACTCTTTTTCAATATAATATACTAAACAATCATTTAAAAATTCATCTCCAATTCGGTTGCTTTTGGCGGTCTTCACTAGCTTCATTGCAGAATAACACTTTTCAGCACTTGCACTAGCAACCGACAAACTTAAAACTAACTTTAAAAGCCCATATACTAAAGGATGTGCAAGATGTTTTTGCGTTTCCACCATCACCCAAGAAAGATCTCCATTTATTTTTAAATTCTAAAATTGTTCTTCATTTTACATTGTCAATGTAGATTCCAAACTGATGCTCAATAGATAAGTACTCCCCAAAGCTAAAGTCATCTGGATATAAGTTAATAAATTTCAACAGCTTTGACTTATCAGACTCACTGATCAAGGAATTAACAGGACTTAGAAAATCCATACAAATAAGCAGAGCAATGTTTATCTTGGTAAATCGATCATTAAACTCTTGAAGCTTCAAATCCAAAATGGTATATAAACAATTGAGCTTATAGTAATGCATATTGGTTATACTTGTTTTTTTTTTGTCTTCCTTGAATCCACAAAGTCTTCATCCATTACGAGTATATTAGCATTATGCTTTTCACAAAAAGAAGAAATTTTACCGATAAACATCCATCTATCTTCTCAAAGCTTCTGTTATTGCTGCTTAGTTGAATTTAATTATTTATATATATTATATTATACCATATAAAATTTAGTTACCTCTCTGTGAAATTATTTCTGCATAAATTTGTTTGAAAATATAATACAAATAGAAACTAATTATAAAAGTAACATGACTAATCTATTATATAATGAGCGAACGATCTCTCCAACTTTACGCCACGTGTTCCAACCTTGAATAAATGAAAATGTGGCCCAAATTTGAAGTTATCCAAACATGATCTAAGGCCCATCTGCAAACTCTAAATTCCTTTTCGTCTCATCTCTTCGGTCATCCCACCCTTGCTGATAATGTAGCCGCCTCTTCTTCATAATCGCCAAATGGATCGACCAATCAAATCCGTAACTGCCGGCCACTTTAAAACCTCAATATATGTCTTCAATCGCCATTATCTATCCACTTAGCATGTTTTTAAGCTGTTTCAAATCTCAAAACTATAAATATAACCCATCCTTCGACCCCAGATCTCACCAAACTTCTATCGTCATCTTCATTGATACAGTTTAATAAGGAGAAGCTCTGATTAGACACGTGGACGGTGAGGATAATAAATACAATGAAGGGCTGAGATTTAATCTGAGGAATTGAGCTTAGAAGCAGATATAAACACCGTCGTCTTCAACATTTGAGATTACCCAGAAATTGAAATTGTCCTTGTTCTGTTGTGAATAACTTGTATTATTAATGAGAACCAAAGGTCTCTTTATATAGGTTTACAATAAGGATCAATATGGTAATATTTCATAAACCTATTCCTTGTCTAATAGGGAAAGTCTAATACTTAATATAGACTAAACTAAGGACCGGTTATGCAATAACCTCTATATGGGTCGGTCTGTATTGAGTCCATTAACCAAACNTCTTTGTAATATGCTTGGGGATGCTGCCTCATTAAAACCTCACTAAAGAAAAACCCAGTGGGACAAAACCTTAATGAGGAAAGAGTACAGCACGTATCACTCCTCCTGATTTAGACATCCCTAAAAGTCCTTTAACTGACGCATGCCAATCTGGT
>OVBB01001663.1:0-13472 GCA_900406415.1 Isatis lusitanica | reverse complement strand
TAGCTATAAGGTTAGGGGCTATTCTATAATTGTACTTCATTTTTAATAGTACTAAGATGAGATACTTAACTTTTTCTTAAATTATTTATTTGTAGAAAAAACGATGCCATAAAAATTTAGAATATCCAAAAAGAAAAATATTCAAAACGAAAAAAAAAATTTAGTTTTGGAGAATCGTCGCGGAGATCATAAATAATAAAAAACGATATTTGAGTCAACTAACTAATATGAGTCAAGAATTAGAAAAATGCATTAGGATATATATATGTTTTCTAATATTATTTATTTCTTAACTAACATGAGTTAGTTATTTTTTTAAAAATAATTTATTTTACATTTTAAATTATACTAAAATTATGCATATATTTTAGGAAGTACGAAAATTTTGGAAGATTTATATAGCTTTGTTATTTATATAACTGGATTTTCTATCCACATTACACGGGTATCAATATTAATAATTTTATTTAGATATTTTTGTTTTGTAACTTTTAAATTTTTAAAAATATTAGAATTTTCAGAATATGTTTTTTAAAATAAAACTTTATTTGAAATATGATGTAAAGTTTTCTCTTTAATTATAACATGATCGATTTTTTAAAATATGATAATAATAGTTAAATTTTATCTACTTAAAAAACTAATATATTAAATATACTAACAGTTTTTATAATATGTTTAGGCATTATGCCTATGTACACAGAAAATTATAATTGAAAAGGAATTGTTTCACATTTTTTGGGAATTGAAAAGTATTTTTATTATTTTTTTAGGTAAAAAAATATATTCAATATACTTTTTGTATCTTCTTATATTTTCTCTTTAAAAAAAACAAAAAAACTTTGGCAATATGTTTATTACTTGCTGTCATCAATGGCTGCACCACATACTATATGGGGATATATTGGACTAAAAGTTTCAAGGGATTTTAGGGTTTTCTAAAAAATCTCATGTTATTCAACTAATAATTTTAAAAACTTTTTTCAAATCATATGTTAGTGGACATAAAATTTATGTAAAATCATTAAAGATCACTTCTAATCTCATGTTAGTATGACCAAGGTAAATAGATAAATATGCTTCTATTTTAATTGTATAGATTCAAATAACAATGGATAGTAGTAAAAATATTTTTAAAATTCAATTTTTATATATCACATACTCAATCTATTTTGAATTTTATATTTTCAAATTAAGTATTATATGACATTAACATATCATATATGTCATCAACCAGTTCAAATAAAAATCAATATAGTACTCGTTCTGAGTTGTGATAACAAAAGTCTACAAAAATATATGTGCACAATATGTTTAATATTAGAGATTCTGTCATTAAATCTAATATATTGATTATATATCAATATTAAGAAAATAATTTAACTAACCACAATTCAAAAAGATATGATCGGATCCGTTGGGACTTCTTACGTGATACACTAAAAGCCACGAGAATGTCGGAGCAATGGCAGAACTGGATTATGGAGTGTGTAGTTGACCCCTCCATGACTATTCTATGGAATGGAGAGAAGACGACTCCGTTTACTCCTGCGCGAGGTATCTGACAAGGTGATCCGTTGTCTCCTTACCTATTTGTTTTATGCTTGGAAAGACTGTGTCACTTGATTGAATTGGCAGTTGGATCGAAGGAATGGAAACCTATTAGCCTCTCGCATGGAGGACCTAAGCTGTCACATGTTTGTTTTGCCGATGATTTAATCTTCTTTGCGGAAACTTCTGTGTCTCAAGTTCGGGTTATTAGGCGAGTTTTGGAAAGATTTTGTCTGGCGAGTGGTCAAAAAGTCAGTCTTGCAAAGTCGAAAATCTTTTTTTTTCGGATAACGTGAGCAGAGACTTGCAGAATCGGATCACAGGAGAGAGTGGGATTAGTGCAACTCGGGAGTTAGGGAAGTACCTTGGTATGCCGATACACCATAAGCGGATCAACAAGGAGACGTATGGGGAAGTTTTGGAGAAGGTGGCATCACGTCTGGCAGGCTGGAAAGGGAGGTCATTGAGCCTTGCCGGTCGTATTACACTATCTAAAGCTGTTTTGTCGTCCATTCCGGTCCACACGATGAGCACAATTATTCTTCTGCAGTCGGTACCGGACAATTTGGATCGTTTGACGAGAACCTTTATCTAGAGAGGAACTCCAACACAGAGGAAACAGCATCTTGTTTCTTGGGAGAAAGTTTGCTGCCCTAAGAGTGATGGAGGACTTGGGATTAAAAAAAAACGGAAATGAACAAGGCTTTGATAGGCAAATTAGGCTGGCGCCTTTTACACGAGAAAAATGATTTGTGGGCAAGGGTCCTAAGGGCGAAGTACAAAATAGGAGATGTTCATGATAATTGGTGGTTGGTTCCTAATGGGCGTTGGTCTCCAACTTGGAGGGCTGTCTGTGTTGGTCTGCGGGAGGTTATTATACCTGGTGTCAGTTGGTTATTGGGAGACGGAAAAGAGATCCGTTTTTGCAATGATAGATGGTGGTTCTCGGAGAGTCTAGCGGACATGTCTCTAGCTGCGGTTCCAGAGGGGTTTAAGGATGTGCGTGCGAGAGAAGTTTGGGTTAATGGCATTGGGTGGAATCTGGATCAGTTCACTCAGTTTGTTTCAGAGGATACTCGCTTGAGCCTATCGGCTGTGGTGCTTGATGATGTTACAGGAGCTGTTGATCGCTTGACCTGGAGTCATTCTCCAGACGGCTGCTACTCGGCGAGGTCCGCGTATATGCTTCTAACTCGTTCTCTAATACCGAGACCGAATATGGCGAAGTTTTTTCATTGTGTTTGGAGGGTGGTGGCAACGGAGCGAGCTCGGTGTTTCCTCTGACTGGTTGCGCATGGGGCCGTGATGACCAACACAGAGAGGTTTCGCCGTCACATAGGTATGACGGGGCTTTGTCAAGTGTGTCGGGGGGGTGATGAAACCCTTTTACATACGCTTCGAGATTGTCCGGCGAGCTCGGGTTTATGGCAGAGGTTTGTTCCGAATAGTAAGATGGCTTGGTTCTTTGATGCGCCACTTCTTGATTGGTTGTTCGGAAACTTAACCGAGGATACGGATTGTGGTGGCTACACTTGGGCCACGTTATTTACTATGTGTGTTTGGTGGTGTTGGAAGTGGAGATGTGCAGAGATCTTTGGTGGTCTGGGTAGATGTCGGGACAGGATGCGTTTTCTTCAAAACAGTGCGAAGGAAATTAGCTTGGCATATACGAATCTGCTGGGATCAGGTGTGCAGATTCAACGTGAGAACCGTCTGATTGCATGGAAACCGCCAAGCTCCGGGTGGTTAAAACTCAACACTGATGGAGTGTCTCACGGGAATCCGGGTCTTGCGTCGGCGGGAGGGGTTCTTCGGGATGGAGATGGGAGGTGGATCTGTGGTTTTGCTTTGAACATAGGAGTCTGTACGGCTCCGTTGGCAGAGTTGTGGGGAGTTTACTACGGGCTTTGCTTTGCGTGGGAGAATGGAACCAGGCAAGTGGAGTTAGAGGTGGACTCTCAGATCGTGGTGGGTTTTTTGACTAAGGGGATCAGCGAGTTTCACCCTTTGTCGTTCCTAGTGCGTATGTGCTATGGCTTTATTTCGAGGGACTGGATAGTCCATGTTTCCAATGTCTATAGGGAAGCCAATCGTCTTGCGGATGGATTGGCCAACTATGCTTTCACTTTACCGTTAGGTTTGCATTCTTTCAATTTAGTTCCTCATATTGTTGATTCTTTATTAGCTGAGGATTGTGAAGTCCGTTTGTAGAATATTCTTTTTTCATTAGTTTTTAATAACCCGGCAATTCACCCAAAAAAAAAAATTCAAAAAGATATTGGAACCATTTTGTTAACTAATTACATTTTAAATATATATGATTATCTCCTTTCAAATTATAAAACAAATTTGAATTTAAGAATATTCCAAATTTGCATTCTATAATCTTCAAAAGATAAGATTTCAATCTAAAAATTTTCATTTTAGATATCCATAAATATAATCTACACTGAAATATTTATACCTAAATTATATATAAATATTGTAATTGTCAGATTATTAGACTTTCGAGGATAATTTTTTTTTAAAATTGTCAACTTTGATAGTTGGACTAATTAAAATTTACAAATTAAAAACTATAAATTAAAAATTAAAAATTAGAAAATATAAGGCCTATTACATTTGTGCTAAGGGCTAGATACCAAAAACAAAATTACAAAAATATTAGTCCCGATCAATTCCATAAAATATGAAGACATTATTTTGAAATTAGAATAATTTTTTATTTAAGTCCAGTATCTTAACAAATATGAATATATTACGCTAAACATTTTTATAAATAGTAGTATCTAAATATTAATTTTCTAGTTTTAAATAAACTTTGACTTACCTCTCAATCACATTGATGTAATTCATAATTTTTTGCCGTTTATTTATTTTTTTTTGTTTAAAATCAATTTATTTCTCTTAATTTCTAAACAAACGATGAAAAACAACTTTACTTATAATTCAGACCATAAGTTTTAAATATAGTGTTAATGTTTATGTGAAATGTTATTGTTGTCTTTTAATATTTTTATTAATGTTATCTATATTTATAAAACTATAAATTTTAAAACTTATTTATTTAAGTACAATATTATATATAATCTTGCGCTCACGTGTAGGTCCAGATATATTTATTACATTAATTATCATTCAAAATTTGTATCAACATATTTCATTGTTATACAATCATAGAAAAAAAAATATGACAATAAATTTTATTATTCCAACTAGTTACGAGAAAAATTAGCCCTCAATTCTAATAGTATATTTATATAAATTTTAACTTGATTGCATTACAGCTAAATGGAATGAATGGCTCTCTTCTAATGGTACTTGTATCAACAAATCTAGCATCTAAATAAACAAGATGTGAGTTCCAACGTAAACAAAAAAAATATTTGGAGAAAAATGGATGAGGAAATTTAGAATATCTAGAGGAAAACATAAAAAGACTTTTAGTTTTGTGGAGTCAATGCTGAGAGTATAACCAATGAAATCGTGATGCTTCAGTTAACTAACTCACGTCACGTGAGTCAAGAATTGGAAAACTATAGGAGATATATATACATTCATATGTTGTTATGAAAGTGACATACTTAACTTTTTCTTAAAATTATTTATTTGGAATAAAATGGATGCCATAAAAATTTAGAATATCCAAAGAAAAAAATATTATAAAAGAAGACTTTTAGTTTTGTGGAGTCATCGCTGAGATCTTAGCTTATAAGAAAACGATGGTTGAGTTAACTAACTCATATGAGTCAAGAATTAAAAAAATATATTAGGATATATTTATATATATATATATATATATATATAGGTTTTATAATATTTTTTATTTCTTAACTCACATGGTTTTGTTACTTTTCTTAAAATAATATACTTTCCATTTTAAATTATATTAAAAAATTATGCATACATTTTATAATTCTTACTTCTATCTGTAGGAAGTACAAAAATTTTGGAAGATTTATATAGCTTTTTTATTCATATAACTGGATTTTCTATCCACATTACAAGCGGATCTATATTAATAAATTTATTTAGATATTTTTGGTTTTGTAACTTTTAAATTATTAAAAATAAAGAATGTTCAGAATAAATTTTTTTGAAAAAAAAAAATTATTTGAAATATGATGTGTTGTTTTCTCTTTATTTATAACATGATCGATTTTGTTAAGTAAAGTAATAATAATTAAATTTCATCTACTTGAAAAAACTAATATATTAAATATACTAACAAGGTTTTTAACATGTTTAGGCATTATGCCTATGTATGTAGAAACTTATAATTGAAAAAAGAATTTTTTGACATTTTTGGGAATTGAAAAGTATTTTCGTTTTTTTAGCTCAAAAGATATAATCAATATATTTTTTGTATCTTTTAATATTCCACTTTAAAAAAAACAAACAAAAAAAAAACAAACAAAAAATCTCCTGTTATTCAACTAATAATTAACTCTTTTCAAAACATATCTTAGTGGACTTAGAATTTATGTATAGTCATTGAAAATCACCTCTAATCTCATGTTTTTTAATTAACAATCTCATTTTACATATATATGTACATGACACGTATGACCAATTTAAATAGATAAATGTGTGCTTCTATTTTAATAGTAAAATTTAAATAACAATTGATTGTAGTAACTTTTTTTAAAAAAAAAAATCAATTTATATATATCACATACTCAATCTATTATGAAATTTATGTATTGTATATTTGTATCTAAATATAATATGACATTAACATATCATATCTGTCATCAACCACTTCAAATGAGAATCAATATAGTACAATTACTCGTTCTGATTTATGATAACAGAGCTCTACAAAAATATCTCCATACAATATATTTAATATCATATGATTCTGTTTTTAAATCTAATATATTGATTAGATATCAGTACTAAGAAAATAATTTCACTAACCATAATTCAAAAAACGATATTTGAACCGTTTTTGTTAACTAATTACATTTTAAATATATAGGATTATCTCCTTTCAAATTATTAAAAATTTTCAATTAAAGAATATTCTGAATTTGCCTTCTATAATCTTCAAAAAATAAGATTTCAATCTAAAAATTTAAGTACACGAAAATAATTCTATCTAAATAATATATAAATACTGTAATTGTCAGATTATTAGACTTTCGAGGATAATTTTTTAAAATTGTCAACTTTGATATTTGGACTAAAATTAAAATATAAAAGGCCTATTACTTTTGTGCTAAGGGCTAGATCTAAAAAAAAGCAGTTACAAAAATATTAAGCCCAATCAATTACATAAAATATAAATCATTATTTTGAAACAAAAATAATTTTTTATTTACGTCTAGTATCTAAACAGATATGAATATACTAAGCTAAACATTTTTATAAATACTAGTATCTAAGTATTAATTTTCTATTTTTAGATTAACTTTGAATTACTTTTCAATCACATTGATGTAATTCATAATTTTTTGCCGTTTCTTTTTTTTTTTTTTTTAAACCACTTTATTTCTCTTAAGTTCTAAACAAGCAATATAAAAGAAATTTTACTTATAATTCCGACTGTAAGTTTTAAATATAGGGTTAATGTTTATGTGCAATGTTACATTGTCTTTTAATAGTTTTATAAATGATATATATATTTGTACAACTATAAATTTATAAACTTATTTATTTAATATTTATTTAAGTAGAAAATTAAATATAATCTCGCGCTCACATGCGGATCCAGGTCTATCTATACTATTAGTTCAGGTTACATTTTGAAAAAAAAACTTTTCTTCATATGTTATATTACGAAAAATGCCACTGACTTTATTTGTTTCTGAAAAATCTCATTAATGGTAATTAAGTCATTTCTTATGGTTACTAATCTTAGGAATAATATATAATACACACAAAATACATCATAACAAAAAGATATTGTTTCCGTAAAAAAAGGTATAAATATGTATGCATCTTAACAAAAAAAATAACCACAATTACCAAGAATATCTCATACAAAGTATATTTTAAAAGGTATAAATACTATTTGCGATAACATACAAGATAATTTAAAATTATAAAAGATGAGATTATATCTTTAAGAAAATATTCATTCAAAATATATTATCTTAACATATATAAACATATTAGTATATATATGTTATCGCAAATAGTATAATCAGTTATTATTTCCTTAGGATTTTTTTTAAAAGGTTTATTAAACATTAGTATTAGTATATTTCATTACAAATTTACTTGAGTAAACATTAATAAATAATAATAATAAAGATATTATTTATGGAATAATAAATTTAAATAAAATCTATGAAATATGATATGTTGTTGTTAAAGATTTATATGTTTCTCATACTAATAACTAATTAAAGTATTATTAAACGGTATATATTAAACAGTATATATTTTTATGTCTCAGGTTTTTCAAGTTTTTTCAAAAAGAAAGTAACCAATGTAATTAAAATTTTGAAAAATAGGATACTTAGACTTCGGGTTCACGTATTTCAGGTTCGAGATTTGGGTTTCAGTTTTTTGGGTTAGACAAATAGAAATCGTTCGGTTTTTTTAGTTTATTTATCGAGTTCGAGTCAGGCTAGGTTTGGTTTATTCGGGTTTCAGGTTTGAACAAACTGAAACAGATCAGGTTTTCCAATATATTTTGTTTGGATTCAGGTTTTTCGGGTCGGGTTCGGGTTTCAAATAAAAGTCTCAGGCCTGTAAATGTAGTGTTTTACAATTATTTTAATATAAAGGTTTCATTAAAAAAAAAGAATATTTAAAATCAAAACATTCTTATTTAGTTTTAAAATTTAACGTCGATTTTGTTTAAGTTAATAACTATTTATCTTAACTGAAGTGTAAAGAAAAAATTAAAAAAAAACAATAATTATTTTGTTTCACAATATAATATTCAATAATTTTCATAACTAAATACTTTAAATTAAAATTATAAAATATTAAATTACTTCTATAAGATATTAAATACTTCTATTTATTACATTAATTATCATTCAAAATTTGCATCAACATCTATACTATTAAAACAGAAGCACACATTTTGACCTAACCTTTAATAATGTAAGATATTACATGTAATGCCATTTTCTTTTAGTTGTTTTTCAAATATTCATTAAATGATATTTTAGTCAAATGAAAAATGTCAATTATGATTAAAATTTAAATCAAAATTAAATCAACACAAAATCTCATAATATCTTTTTAAATCAAAGTGAATCAAAACTTCCTTTTAAACATATTTTAATTTTTGATTTTAAACTTTATGCAAGAATACCTTATACAAGAAAAGTTGATTAGATATATATATTTATGAAAAAAAATATAAAACTAAAACTCGAAATTGACAGTAATTTTTCTTAATTTAAAAAATAGAGATTTTACTTTAATAAAAATTAATAATATTAGGAATTAGATTGATATACTTTCAATTTAATAAAAATCTAAATAATAAAAAATATTCATTATTTATATTATTCGATTATATAGTCAACGGTTTGAATTAATATTCGCTGCAATTGAACGGGTTAGGATTATAACATAATCTAAAATATTTTTTTTTCTTAAAAATTTAAAATTATTATTGATTATGAAAATACTAAAAATAAATTATTTAATTAAATTTTGATCTTTAAAACAAAAAATGGGAAATCCTATAATATATAGATTTCACAAGTATAGTTAAATTATTAAATCAATTGATAAATGTAAATAAAATAACTTAGTACACAAATTATTTTTAATTTAGAATTAGATAGAAATAGTTTTAGTTTAATAAATTATAAATATTATAAATTACTCGATATTTACGTTATTTGATAATATGATGGACGGGTTGAGATTGATGTTTTTGACTGAATGATTTTTATTGTAAAATGATTTGACTGACTGAATGGTTACTTATCTAACATGTAAAGTTTTAGACCATTGTAAAATGAGTTATAAAAACAAAATAAACTAAAAATATTGTTCGTTAACGGATTAAAATATAGTAAATTATATGATACATCTATTGTAGAAAAAACTGTTAACACATCTAAAATTTTCAAATATATAAATATATAACTTAAAATAAATAAATATCAGAAAATAAAAAAATTAAGCAAATTAGAATTGAAATTATAGAAAATTTTCTATTAAATTAAAATTTTATCAAAAATATATTCCCGCACTTTTTTTGAAGCGCGGGTAGTATTTCATTGTTTTACAATCCCTGAAAAAATATGACAATAAATTTTATTATTCCAACTAGTTAGGAGAAAAATTAGCCCTCAATTCTTCATACAAGTTTGGAGCAAAATTTAGCAGTCATTACTCATAACTCATTTGTTGTTAATATTTGGTAAATTGTATATTTATATAAAATTTAACTTGATTGCATTACAGCTCTTCAAATGAAATATATGGCTCTCTCCTAATGGCTAATGGTACTAGTATTGGCTATTGGGACTCTGCAAAACTAAATGTTTTTTGTTTGTTTATTTTTAAAAGAGAAAATATTAAAAGATACAAAAACGTAAATTGATTATATCTTTTGAGCTAAAAAAAAAAATATACTTTTCAATTCCCACAAAGGTCAAACAATTGTTTTTCAATTCTAATTTTCTACATAGACAGGCAAATGCTTAAACATATTTACAAAATTGTTAGTATATTTAAAAGATAAGTTTTTTAAGTAGATCAAATTTAACAAAATCACTCATGCTACAATTCCTACTAAAAAAAAATATACTAATCAGTTTGAATTCACAAATATTAAGAGTTTAAGGTTTATTATTTATGTTAATAGTGTTACTAATCAATTTGAGTTCACAAATCCTTAGGATTTAGGGTTTAGATTTTATTGTTAAATTTTTGGTGAATTGTATACAAATCGTTTTGGATTCAAAAATCCTTGTTTAGGGCTTAGGTTTTAGGGTTTAAGGTTTATTGTTAATTTTTTGGTCAGTTGTATACTAATCATTTTGGATTCAGAAAATCTTTACGATTCAGGGTTTAGGGTTAATTTTTTTGGTCAATTGCATATAAATCATTTTAGATGCCAAAAATCCTTACAATTAAGGGTTTAGGGTTTAGGGTTTAGGGTTCATTGTTATTTTTTGGTCAATTGTATAATAATCATATTGAATAATCTTTTCCTAACTTAACTATAATAAGAGGGATTAAATAGTCAATTATCTTATTTAATGAATCATTTTTGTCCATTTTCCTTTCTTAGTTCATTTTGGATAAATATTATAAAACATATATATATCCTAATATATTTTTTTTTCTAATTCTTGATTCATATGAGTTAGTTAACTCAAACATCGCTTTTTATTAGTTATGATCTCAGCGAAGACTCTGCAAAACTAAAAGTCTTTTATTTTGTTGAATATTTTTTGTTTGCATATTCTAAATTTTTATGGCATCTTTTTTTTTTCAAATAAATAATTTTAAGAAAAAGTTATGTATCTCACTTTCAAAACAATATATGAATGTATATATCTCCTAATAGTTTTACAATTCTTGATTCACGTGAGTTAGTTAACTGAAGCATCACAATTTCATTGGTTATACTCTACTTCACAAAACTAAAAGTCTTTTTAATTACTTTTTTATTTTTATTTTTATTGGTTATACTCTCAGCATTGGTACTAGTATTACTTGCTCTGATCAACCACTTCACCACTTAATATATATGTCAATTCTTCGATAACACCCGTCTCATCCTCACTTGAGAACGACGTGCTATTAACCACAATATATAACTCACATACTCAATTCCATAAATAAACCATGTCTTGATTTGTGGAAATCCATAAATTAGTTTCATAACCGAACTAACTCAAATAAATCATTAAAACGAAGTATGAAATGAAATTCAAAATAAAACCGTAAAAACCCAAAATTAGCATCCGATATGGTAAGCGTCTACTACTCATGAATATCACCTGAAAAGGAAAAAAGAAAGGGGTGAGTAACAGAGTAGTCACTCAGTAGGGTGTGAGATGCTAATCACAGAAACACAAATTGGTAATAGCACTCCAAACACGGAACACATGTTAAACATGAACATCAATGGCACCTAAAGTACCCAAGGACTACCAATTTCCTACTGCCAGATCCAGTGAATGAAGGCACCCTCCCACCAGGAGGTCAGCATGGAATAAGCGTCCAACAGTGCATCCCGTAGACGATTATTGATCCCTAGGTACTGGACAATATATCGACTAAGCTTCCCAGAACTATCTCCCGCAAACTTCAATCAACGCAAGCACATAAGTCCATATCTGTACCCCCGCAACCCTAATGTCTATCATCTCAACAAATCCTAGTTCTAGCATGTATAAAAGAATTATTTAACAATTTAATTCACAATCAATGAGTTGAACCATCTAATTTTCTAAGTCCGATTTACAAACAAAACTACCTAGACTTGATCAGAGAAACAAACACATTTAGTTACTGAATCCCATCTAAGGAACTATGACGAAAAGATAATACTTTGCGGAAAAACTCTCAACTTAGCGAAAATGGAGGATAACTGCTACTTTTGCACTCCAAATGCTAAAACGGATGCTAAATCTGTAACCAGCACAAACATTCGAAAACGGCTTTCGAACGGCGAAAAACGGTTAACAGGTGAAACTGGTTAAAGTCAACGGTCAAACTGGTTAAAGTCAACGGTCAACGGTCAAAGTCAACGACCAATGGTCAAACCAGTTAAAGTCAACAGTATGAGCAGTCAAAGTCAAACCAGACCTAAACCAATTAAACCGAACCAGACTAGACTAAACCATACTGAAATTGATTTATACCAGAAATTGAACCAA
This sequence comes from Isatis lusitanica, assembly GCA_900406415.1. Lineage (NCBI taxonomy): Eukaryota > Viridiplantae > Streptophyta > Magnoliopsida > Brassicales > Brassicaceae > Isatis > Isatis lusitanica. The sequence goes on along the minus strand of OVBB01001663.1, from coordinate 1,107 downwards.
ACCGAATTGAAATTAGATTAAACCGGACCACACAAGAATCACATCGAATTGAACCAACCGCCCAAACCAAAAAGGAATTAAACCGGCCAATCGAAAAGTATTTTCAATACTTTTTTGGGAATTGAAAAGTATTTTCATTGTGGGAACTGAAAAATATTTTCATTGTGGGAATTGAGAAGTATTTTCTTTATTTTTTAGCCAAGAAGATATAATCAATTTGCGTTTTTGTATCTTTTAATATTCTCTTTTAAAAAACAAAGAAACAAAATTTTTTGACAATATGTTTATTACTTGCTCTGATCAACCACTTAATATATATGTCAATTCTTCGGTAACACCCGTCTCATCCTCACTCGAGAACGACGTGCTACTAATCACAATATATAACTCACATACTCAAATCCATAAATAAACCACGTCTTGATTTCTGAAAATCCATAAATTAGTTTTATAACCGAACTAACTCAAATATATCATTAAAACGAAGTATGAAATGAAATACGAAATAAAACCGTAAAAACCCAAAATTAGCACCCGATATGGTAGGCGTCTACTACTCATGAATATCACCTGAAAAGGAAAGAGAAAGGGGTGAGTAACAGGGTAGTCACTCAGTAGGGTGTGAGATGCTAATCAAAGAAACACAAATTGGTAATAGCACTCCAAACACGGAACACAGGCTAAACATGAACATCAATGGCACCTAAAGTACCTAATAGGACTATGGAAAGCACCAAAGACATGTGTTCATTTATCGAAGCATATCTTCTTAACCACGAAGTGTCTACGTGTGAAACCACTTGAGAACTGTGCTCAGCTCAATTACAAAGCTCCCCGAAGAAGAATCAGATCAAACCAAGTTCATACGAAGGAGTTATGCCATTTACAAGTTAGGTGTTTTGCAGCTTACGCGAATTCAGACCTCCGNATCTTTAATAAGTCTAAGTCTTTGGTCTTTGTTCTAGTTTCAAGTGGCCTTATTTTCCACCACATTTATTCTAGTTTTTAACACATTTGTAACCTATTTAAGCACAATTTCGTGCAAGGAATAAAAATAGAGAGTAGTTTGTTATTTTTGGAACCTTTTGAGTGGTTAACTCATTCTTC
>OVBB01001662.1:0-13474 GCA_900406415.1 Isatis lusitanica | reverse complement strand
ATACTGTCCAATTATTCTGACCTATGAAGGGAGACCAAATACTATGTGGGGGAGTGGAAACTGAAGGCAGAAAACTCACATTGGGGTGGAGAAAATTTGTGGAGGACAATCAGTTCATGGTTGGTGATGTTATAATTTTTGACTACCAAGGTAATCAGGCTTTCCATGTCCGAAATTACGGTCAGAATTGGGATAATACAAACCAACATGAGGCTCCAATGGATAATCAAAATGTCGGTAATACACAGGTTGATGAGGAGCCAATAGGTAAGTGTCTTATAAACCAACAAATCTCTTCCTATTTTGTATAGTGACTTCAAAGGTTAATTTCATATTTTGTATAGTGACTTCAAAGGTTAATTCTAATTATATGGCAGGCAATGAAGAAAGATTTGTGACACTAAGAGTAACTGCTGATAAAGTGAAAAGAGAGAGAATGGTAAGTCCCGCATTAGACATAATCTGGTCTTATAAACCAAACACTTTTTTCAATCTCTAGCCTTTTTTATTGTTCTGTTCTTTATAGTTGTAGTAGTAAATTATTACATTTCACTTCTGACATAGTTAAAATCTCTATACGCAGTATCTACCAAAGACTTTTTGTGAGGCAAATGGGCTTTATAATTTCGTGGAGGCAGATATTATAATGGTTGGTGATGATGAAACGAAGTTTCTTGTTAAACTCAAGGTTCAGCGTTTCGAATCAAAGGAGTGGTTGCAACTAACACACGGTCTGAGAGAGTTTTTGGAAGGCAATGACATCATGGTGAATGATGAAAACAAATTCGAGATACTCTGGGATGACATATCCGCTCCATTGCTGAAGCTGCGGTCAAAGGTGGTGGTGGTTTGAATTCAACTTAAGAAGTTTAATATAAGATTATGTAACAAATCTTGGATAACGATTCTCTTGTTCGTAACATCTTAATACTATTAAAACATATTTTATTACGATATCATTTAGTAACAAATATAGTAAATTACATCTAATTATAGCAGATATATATTGATTAAGTTTCGATTGGTGTTGTTAGTAATAATTTTAAGATAATACCATTTTCAGAAATGGAAACGTGATAACAAAAGTGATTGAGCAAAATTAGGTTATTCATACAAAAATGTTTGAGGGTAACAGATGAAAACATTGTTTCAGATTTGTGTTTGACTATCACTTTATGGGTTAATATTTAAGTGGAGTTTCATTTGTTACTTATATTCTGAATGGTACTTTTTAATTATTCACGTAACTTAATTATATATAAACAAACGATTTCACATATACAGAAAGGATGACGTGATAGAAGGCATAATTCTTACGATCTCGTGATAATGAATAACGGTTAGAAACATAAAGGAAAAACAAAGAGATAAACTAATAAAGTAGAATGAATACTATAAAAACATAACATAAGAAAATATCTAGAGATAAATAACTATAAGATTATGTATAAAAGCTGCATTATTTTGGTTGTGATAAAGCAATATAAATTGATTCCATCATTCACATTAAACTTATACAAAATTGCAATACATATGGTTGTACAATAAAGNTACAATAAAGTAAATAAAAAAACTCTTAATAAAATCAAACTAACCATATTTGGTTATCATAAAATCGTACAATAATGAAAAAATTAACAAATATTCCTACATGCCAAGAACAAAAACAGCTCCCGCACAGCTCTACATCTTCAGAATCATAATAGTGCAACATACTGAATGGTTGATAAGGTGTACACTTCCACTTGTACATGAGGGTTATCAGGTTAACCATTTCGTGTCTCATCGGTGCAAGAACATTTAGCAACTCTAATCGTCCCTTTTGATCAACAACAAAATAAGACGCGATGCGTCTGACATCATCCCTCGTGATTAGACAAAAAGAGTTATCATCATGATGGAAGATTTTCCGAATCATAACATATGTATATGTAGCAATATCATACCCACAATCGGCGGTAAATTTTATCGAGTGAAGACCTTCAACAGGCAGATAATGAAGAAAATAATCTTGTGTTCATTTGATGTAAATGACACTGAGGTTTCCATATGCAAAACATGTCGACATAAAACGTTTACCTTGAATGGAATGGTTACACCCTAGATTTAGCAAATCAAATGATGCATAAGCGGATGGAAAATCACAAATCTGCTTCAACGATTTGCATGTTGATTTAAAGTTCAGATAATCTGCCAAGGAATTTTTGCAAACACGCTTGACAACTTCTTCTTGTATCTCAACCGGCAAACAAAGGATCATAGATACTAACATTGTAAAAACTGTGGTGGTGGGAGGATAATGAGACTTGGTACTCGTATGTTGATAACATGGTCATTATATAGGGATTTAAGATATTAGGGTTTAGCCTAAAACGTGAATATTACGGCAACCACGCAGTGAACTGTTATGGAATTATATAATTTAGATATGGAATGGTGATAAAAGTATTTGATACGGAATATTCTTCAAAATCTGTTAGCAAACTGTTAAGGAATTCTATCATTTAATTCTGATATGGTTGCCATAAAATTCGGGTTGAATTGAAAAAGAATATGCCTAAATATACTGTCAGTTCTGATTTCCTTAAATAAAATTTGAATTGTCTCTAACTGATTTTCCGGATATAATTAATAATGAAAATAAAAGGTTAACGGTTAAGATTAGTCCATATTTTGGACGGTCATGATTTTTAAAAACTACAGGATCCGCGCGTTTGACCGACTGATTTCGGGTCAGACCCGGAGCCTTTGGTTTGAGAGTGTCGATTTTACATTTTTCTGGACGATAATACCCTTGTTTTTGCTCAGCGAAAAACATAATGGCACAGGTATTTCTTGTAATTATAGCTTTAACTTTCGGACATCTCCATAATTGTACTTCACTTTTAATAGTATTAAGATGATCACGAAAATGAATATTATAACATAAGTCAATATACTCATGTGTATTTATAAGAAGATCATGGATCAAATGATCATTAATTTAAAAACTGTTGAAACTCTTGAAAAGTTATCACAACTAGTATGGTGCAAAAAATATGGGACATGAATTTAAATATAATCGAAATTCCTGAAAGTTATAGGTAGTTATAGCTTGGAAAAAACAATCTTGGAAAGAAAACATTGTCTTTATGCATTCCAAGTGTCATATCTTGGAAAATAGATGTTATCTCAAAATATTCTTACAAAATTTTTATGTTGGAATGCAGAGCAGAAGTCTAGGGACCTGAGATTATATGCTCTATTCCCAAAAGGTGATATATATGATTGGAATGTATATCTTAAAGATTTAGTTTTCAGGGGGAGAAAAATGATGATGTGTGGTTGTACTCTTTTTCCTTTACATGTGTTTTTATCCCACTGAATTTTTCCATGACGAAGTTTGTAGGAAGCAGCAAAAACATACATAAATGATAGACACCTAAAAAGAATTCTATAACCTCGAGAATCAATGGATATCACTTTTCTAAAGTATTTTCACATATTAATGAGATCAAGAGAATCAAAGAGAATGATCAAGATGAATCACCAGAAAGTTTAACAAACTTCAGAAAATAGCAATATAAGTGTTCTACAAATCCATTCAAGTTCAACAAACTGCAAAAAATTCAAAGACATATTTATCAAGGCGCTATTTTCAAGAAGTTCTTCCATTATATTGAATTACTTCATCTCAAAGATCTCAAGTGGTGTACTCATTAGGGGAGTTAATGCGTGATGCCCTCTTTTTCCTTCAAGCATGGTTTTTCCCATTGAGTTTTCCTAGTAAGGTTTTTTAACAAGAAAAATAGACCTCTAAGGGGGAGTGTGATGCATAATATAGATGCTCGTTATAAGGCTCAGTAGGTTTTACTTTGTTACATTTCTACTTATACTCTTATACAAAGGACATTTCATTCTTTGAAATAAACAAACCAATTTTTTTTCTCTCTCTTCTATTTACAACATAGTTAATATTATAGTTGGTAATTAACTATTGTTTTATTTATGAATATAGTTAACTATCGTATTAGAATAATTAATTTTCAAATATAGTAGTTAATAGTTGACAATTTGTCAACTTACAAATATCTATACAAAATAATGTCTCGTTAACTCTACCTTAAAATCTTTAGTTTCACCCTAATCACTTCTTCTTCTTTGTCCTCCATCGTCAACCACTTTGCAGCCGATATGAGTAGGGAGAAATTGGAAGATGATCTCTAAGCAAACATGAGATTTTCAAGCTTCTTTTTCGCACTCATGTGAATCCAGATCTTTTCTATGTGGACACTTTTTTGCTGGTTACAACATGATTTACATCTACTTTTTCTGCATAAAGGCTGATTATCTTTATTGCTGATAATATGGAAGACAAGAAATTGGTGAACCAAACCAAGACAATATTAAAAAAACTAGAAAGAATATGGGGTATTCAAAAAGTTTTTGTAGAAAAGATGAAAAACTTAAAAGAAGATTAGAGAGACTTAGATTAGACAGAGAACATAAATTGTTTATCTGAAAAGAAAATTTGTTATTTCAGTATAAATTTCTTATTATTAATTCATTTATTAACCCATTATATTATATTAACTTGAACTGTAAATACCGAATTAACGACTACGGCGGAATTACATTCACAGAACACGAATTAGATAGATTAGAAGCTGGTTTAGCCAAATGGTCAGCACCTTGATTCCTATCCCGAGATATATGCGCTAATGAGAAATTCAGCAGTTTCATGGCTCAATATCGAATATCACAGTCTCGTTGCAAGTTTCGCATTCTCTGTATTTTGATTTACCACATCTGCCAATTCATTGATATCCGTTTCGAACCACACTTTTGCCAACCTCTAGCCCAGATAATTTGTATTGCATAGATAAAACTCATTGCCTCCGCTTGGAAAGATGTTTCAGTCTTTGATGGGCGAGCTGTGCCTGAACTTACATGTCTTCCCATGCTATCACGAACAATCCATCTTGTTCCAATATGATCCAAATCTTGGTGAAAACTACAATCAAAACTGCACATTAACCATCCCTCAGGTGGAGGTCTCCATCTACAATCTTGTATAGCAAAGGAAATTGTGATAGAAGATTTAAATACAGGGAGATTTTGTGCAGTGATCCACTCTATTACATCATCCACTGCATGTTTGGCATCTTCAAGAGGGTGTACTTTACGATTATTGATTTGGAACTGGTTTCTTGACTTCTAAAGAATCCAGATTATCCAGAGTGAGTTAACGGATAATACATCTCCAACGCTTCATTGTTTTTTATATTCGGTTATCAAACTCGGTTATGCTCGCACACCGCCATACATATATTCCATAAGGACATTCAAACAATATGTTACTGATAGATTCTTCATATACCACATCTCTGACAGATCGGATTGACATTGATTCCTCGTGAGCGCAGTTGTAGTGATATACGTAAAGCGCCAGAGAGGACATGCCACATAAACATCTGTATCTTCGGTAAGAGAGGCATCTTCCATAGTTCCTAAACATCATTAAGGGTAATAAAGAAAACTCACAAGACATAATTGTTATTTTCTATATTCTGATTTCAAAAGTTTCTGAATGTTAATTGTAAACTCGAACTCAATTTATACTACCCAATTTTCCTTAACAACAAGTAATATTTTGATGTGTTGATATAGTGTTGTTGCTACTTAAAAACAGATCAACTAAAGAATATTTATTGGCTTAAATGAACAATTGAACAAAAGTCCATTTGTAGAATTAGTTAGTTAGTCCAGCAAAATGGGTAAGCAGTTTTTTAACATAGATTTAGAGTGTGACACATTGCATATTCTCTGAATAGTGGTTGAAGGAAACTATTCTTTATTATATAAAATATATGGATTATCCTATTTTAACAAATATACATTAATAATTACACTAATAAAAAAATAAAAGTTTAATTTTGAAAACATTAACAGTAAAGTATTTTCCATCCAAATAAAATAGGAAAACATCATATCTTTTACAACGACTATTTAATAAATAAAAAAACCATTAAATTATTTTTAAAATCTGTTGGTGTCAAAACCCACCCCTCGGAGATTAATGAGCCGAGAATTCTAAATATTTACACAAAAGACTTGTCTAATGACCAAACCGAGCAGCCAACAGTTGTGAAATACAACACCTGGTGTATTTTTCCGGCCATATCAGACAAGCAAGTCAATCTTCTTGCTTTCATGTCGACTATCTCTTCATTTGAAGCGTCTGGCCTCGTACAATGGAGGTGTCCCATGACATAACTTCCTAACATGGTTTTTTCTTTTAAATTGATGCCCAACTCGCGATAGGATGATTAATTGGGGCATTGCAGTTGATTCTAGATGTCTTATTTGTCTTCTGGTTGCGGAAAACAGAGATCATCTATTCTTCCAATGCAGCTTCAGTCCGTAGGTGTGGGATCACATAAGAATACGATGTGCTCTTCCCTCTTCTTTGATCAGGAATAATATTACTAAAAATTGTTAAGAAACAGAAAAGCAGTTGAACAGTTTATATTATTCACTAACAGATTTCACTTACAGTTTTATAATATTCACAAACAGGTTACAGCTTCCACTAACACCTTACAGCTTCCGCTAACAGCTAATTTAACCGTTTCACTTTTGTTCACCAATCGGAGCAATAAGAGTTTCTCTCTTGTTCTGAATTTCTTAGCTAGTAAGACTCTAGACAAGGTGTTCTTTGTTTTATCAAAGCCTCTTTCACAAGGTTTTGTGGCGATCTCGATCCACCATCTACACACTCAACCATCTATTATCCAACCTGAGAGCAGCCGCACGGCCAACTGTTTCATTACAAGAAAAAAATGTATTCCAATAGACATATTAGTAACTAGTTGGTGGGAAATATATGTCTCCAATAATTTTTTTAACAAAACTTATATTTGTTGGAATATATTCGTGGGAAACCAGCACTTGTTAAGAATTTGTTGGAAATATTTACAGAAAATATTTTTTGTCGGAAATTTGTCAACATATATTTTCTAATGAATTATTTATTGGTATTATGTAGAAATTTATAGTGGAGTTTTCAATGGATTTTTTCATCAAAGATTTTATTGGAATATCAAATTAGTTTGCAACAATCATTGTCCAACCTGGAGTGCATCCGCACAACCAATTGATTCAAAACACGAAAAATGATGTATTCCAATAGACATATTAGTAGCTAGTTCATGAGAAATATATGTCTCCAATAAATTTCTAACAATGCTTATATTTGTTGGAATATGTTTGTGGGACACCAGCACTTGTCAAATATTTTTGACAAAAATTTGTCAACATTTTCTGATGAATTATTTGTTGGAAATATGTAGGAGTTTATACTGGAGTTTTCAACAGAATATCAAACTAGTATGCAACAATTGTTCAACAATCAATCAATTTGGTGATACATTATTTTGGTAAGTTGTGAAAAATTTGTGAATACGTTTTCTTGGAAACTATGGGTAATTTGGTGATATATTAATATAACGGGTAGCATTTCTCGTGGAAGAAATGATTGTATAGTTCTAAACGGCTCTCGAGGTATACGTTTGGCATCGTTTTTTTACGCCGGCGGCTGGAGCGGAAGCTCGCCTGCGTCACCTCCTCCTTCCATTCATCCTTCTCCTCTTGGACCTCTATGCTCATTTTATTGTAAGATATACTTTTATTCTGGTTTATTCTCCCTTTGTTAATTTGTTGAGAAGCAGTGGTCTTTTCTGAAAACTCGGTTGTGGTGGAAGAAAACTGTCATCTCAACACTCATCTCTCGGTTCTGATGCTGTCGAGTACTTTGTAGACGTCAACTCTCTCTGTTTACCGATTTGGGTCCACCGGATCTGAAGATCTCCCAGAAAAATCCCGAAAAACCATATCATTCACCACCAGCCATTGTCGTGTCTCACCGAGGCTCGATAAAAGATTCGCCGTGGTAGCTTCTCCCGACATGAAGTCGGACCTCTCAGGCGTTTTATTCTTGTTCTCTAAACAACCATCGTTTTCTGGAAAGTTCGTTAACCTTCATGTTAGAATTTTTTTGGTGTCTCTAGCGCTTTATACGCTGCCGCTTCCCTCAAATCCGTCGGCCATTACGTACCCTCCTCAACGATGCTTCGCCAGATCTGAACCTGCTCTCTCACCTTTTACCTCGCCACAAACAAACATCAATAACCTCTGCATAGCATGAAGACCTTCATAAACTGGACGGCATTGAAGCCGACCGCTCTCTCCAACTAATCACCGAAAATCTTTTTTCTCCGGCCAAACCCTCAACCTTCACGCAACAATTCGTACATGGGGTTGGAGTTCATATTCTTGTGTGGGCTTAGGTCCAAATAGTAGCCCAAAAATTGCATCAGTCTTTCTCTTCTATCAAGCGTTCAATCTAGGCCAATTGGGATATTAATTACCTCTTTTTTGGACAGATCCCTATTTTCATCTTTTTCTTTTTGTGAGAGAATATTACCACCAGCTTTCTCTTTCATAGAGAATCTTTTCAAACACTTAGTTGTACAAGCATCAAGAACTAAATGTGTTCCTTCACCTATATCGGCAGAAGAACAGATTGACTTCAAGCCGATAATTTTAGAAGCCCTTTTGAAGAAGCTTCCGTTTTTTTTTTCTCTGGATTAAACCGTTTAACTTATCTTTTAACATTTTGTTTATCAATTATGTAACACGTGAGTCTCACTCTCTGACAAAGAGCCTTCTGCTTGTATTCTGCAATTAAGTTTAATATAATCTCGTCGTCCCAAAAAAAAAATTGTTGATATATTATCTTGGAAATTTATAGGAAATTTATAGGAAATTTGTTGATGCTTTTTCTTAGAAATTTGTTAAACTTCAGCTGCATCACCTAAACCATTTCGTCCGATTTCTTGAGCTTTTTCTTGATTTTCAAAATACATTTCTTCATAATTTGGAGATGCATCAATAAATAAAATTTATCATATCATAAACCTAAACTATATAAAAATAATATAAGGTATAATGTTTTACGCCTAGGTAAATGGTATCAATTTATTATTGTGTAAGATGGTTAGCCTTCAAAGTGTCATCATCATTGTCTTAAGCTTTTTTACTGCGAATTTGCTGTTCTATGTTCTGACACTTTTTTTTGGATTAATTCTCTTTTTTCCACACAAATTCCCCAAAATTTCTCTTATGAGTTGCTTCCATAATAGTAACCATATCTGGGAGCTCTCTGTTCTTCTCATCATGCTAAACAGTTTTAAAATACAAATTCACTATACAAAACTTAGAAGATAAATGAAAGAAACTGAGTTAATCGTATGCAAATAGTACATATTACATACCATCTCTTCTCTTCTTCGAAAATACGACATGGACCCCACATGTGTGCTTAAATTTCCACATGTGTTCTTCTTCTTATTTGTAGAGTTGATCTTATTCTCTTAATGTTTTTCTCCTTTTCCTAGAAAGCAATAAGCCCAAGCCAAATAGAGTCCCACATCCATTCAGACTTCTCCTCATCTTGCTTTAATATCTGTTTACATTCATAGATATATCCCAGAAAATGAGATGCTCACAAAGATTCAAACTCATCGTAGATAAAGGTAGTAACTTAAAATGCCAACTAGATTCAAACCCGTGCGGAGCGCATGATGAGTTAATAGTATAAATTTTTATTTTCAAATATATAACTAAAAATATTTAAGTATTATAATTTTAATATAATAATTATGAAAATTTAAAACTAAGATGAAATCAATTAGAAAATATTTATAATAAAATATCAGAAGATATGAAAACTATCATTTTTTCGGTGGACTGAACACTATCATCTTTTGACCCAAAATAACTAATTAATCTAGTCTAAAGAAGACTTTTCTCTCCATATAGAGTTCCACATCATCAACCAATTGTAACCAAATTTTGACATGTGTCAACTTTAATAAAAAAAACTAAATAAATATATAAATTCGGTTTTTAAAACCTTATGATTCATAAGGATAAAATTAATATTTTCTAATGGATTTAAAATAATTAATATAATTTAATTAGTGCGACCAAATTAATTTTTTTTATAACATCTGATTTTTATTAAATGGTATAAGGTGAATACAGCAAGCCAATCATCCAAGATGGCGGGAAAAGAGAGACATTACAACAGCCAACAGAGTTATAGCTTTGTTTAGAGAGCTTATCTGCAATGATATTACGCTCATGGTTTACATGGCCCAAAGAACATAAAAAGAGCTTGGAAATCTAATATCTGATGTCACAAAGGAGATTACCCAAATCTTAATTTTGTTGTCCTGTGTTTATTATCCTTTCAAGCTCAACAGAATCCCCTTCAAACCATATTTGACGTTGTCCTTTTGTCCACATAAGTTGTACAACATACAAAAATCCACTAGCTTTCACCTGTAATGATGAAGAAACTTCCGACAATTGAGCAAAACAAGATTATATATGTTCTCCATCACAATTCCGCATAATCCAACCCACTCCCGTTGTCGATGCATCCGGTCTGTAACTATTATAAAAATTACATTTCAGCCAATTCTCCGGAGGCGGTTCCCATTTAGTTGAACGGGGAACAATTATAATAGTATGGTGAATAGGTGAGCCACACTGTGGTACAGCCAGTAGCCATTCTGCCACAGCATTAATACTTCGTGTTACATCCTCGTGAACATGAACATTCCTCTGACGAAATAAATACTCATTTCTTGGTTTCCACATGATCCAAAAATTCCAAATAGGTAATAGGCATACCTCTGGGGGTAAAATTTCGGATTCATAGATTGAGAATACTCGTTGTAAATTAATCTCCAATGAAGCAGTCGGTGAATCCCAATTAGTGAAATGAGCACATCTCCATAGTCCTTGCGCATGAGGACATTCAAAGGACAGATGATTCAGAGTTTCAGCTGCAAGACAACAATGTTGACAAATAGGATCAACATTGATGTGACGAAATATTAGACGATCAACAGTGGGGATGGAGCCTGTCACTACATTCCAGAGGAAATGTTGTAGTTTAGAAGGGATGCAAAGCTTCCATATTTTACTCTTTAACTCCAACGATCCATCAGGAGGTTCAATAGGCTCATTATCAAAATCAAGATGAGTCATGAACCAGTATCCAGATTTGACAGTGTATTTATCATCTTTTGTATAAGGCGAGATATGAGTGTCCGAAGAGACATACCTGGATAGTCGAATTTGGTGAGCAATAGCGGCATCCTCATTTGTAAGGAGATTTCTCAGTTTGTCTAGATCCCATTCGCGTTGATTCTGTTTCCACAGTTCTGCAACATTCATCTGTGGAGATATCTGAACATAAGGCAAGCAAACAGCAGGACGAGATGGGGTTACTGGAAGCCAATTATCACAGAGAACTCTTGTACTTTTACCATCACCAATGCGGATTTGAATTCCTATTTTAAGCGGGTCCTTACCTGCTTGAATAGATCTCCATAGGATGGATTAGTTCCACACACCGACTCTAAGAACGTCGATGATTGGTGGTATCGGCCCTTATATAATCTCGCCAGAAGAGAAGTAGGGTTTTGCAGAACACGCTACACCTGCTTTCCCAAAAGAGCAATTTGAAACTATGAAGATCGCGGAAGCCTAATCCCCTTTCATTTTTCGGTAGTGATAGACGTCGCCAAGCTATCCATGGTAACTTCTTACGACCATTATTTTGTCCCCACCAAAGCTCAAACAACATACTATTTCTCACATCGCAAATGGTTTTACGGATGAGAAAGCAGTACATAGAATACAACGGCTTTGCTAGAACCACCATTTTGATGAGGATCTCTTTTCCTGCTTGGTTTAGAAACTGTTTATACCATCCACCTAAGTTCCCTTTTATGCGGTCGATAACAAACTGAACCCCCCCATCGCATTACCTCTCTTTCCAGTCCAGGTAAAAGATTACCTTTTGATTGAAGGTCTTGCATATTACAAACATTAAGCATTGTACCATTGTATTAAAGTCTCGAAAGCTACTATCATTGCAGATTCTTCCAAATCTCCACAGATCATCCAAGATCTTGTTCCGAATTCTGCTATTCTCTGTAACTTCTCTCATAGGTGATGTCTATAATTTGGTATGGGATGGCCATAAATACCCGATAAGTAGAACTTAAAGGCTTTAAATTCAACTTGAAGGTCTACAAGGCGATCATCAAAAGAAATGCAGGAAATAGAAACATAAGACTTCCAATACACAACTAAGCTACCACTTAACCCTACGGGCGTGACAATTTTCATTTGATCATACCCTAACTGAGCCCCCACGTCATACACATAATCATCAGACTACTTGGTTTCCACTGGGAATAACCTGTCCGGATGATACACCCTCTGTATCTCCTTTAGACGTCGAACTGTGAGGCGTTGTCCCAAACCTCTACAGTTCCACACCTGAACTCTCATGGGACTGGTGGTGGTACCGGGCCCACCGCGCCTCTAGTGTGTGGAGAGGGAACATCCTCCTCGTCCATGTAGTCCTCTCGGAGCTTGTCCCGACCCGTTTCTTGCATCTGACCTGAGCAAATGACAAATTTGTCAATACCACTTTCATTTGTTTTACGCTTCTTGTATCTGAATCCTGAAGGGAGGTTGGAGTAGAGAAGGTGTAAATACTTGTAGTATGGGTAAGAAAACTGCCGTATTGACCCAAAGGCATAGAAAATTTCCAATTTTAATCCCCAAGGCAAAAAATTACGGGGATGAAGAGTCAGATTTTCATGTGTTCATGCAGCGGGTATTACCATTTGCACTGGCCGAGTTACTTCAGAAAAATTTGCATGAAGCACTTGGAAAAAATTAATTATATCGATGTGATATTGCAATATATTTTTAAATTGATTAAACATCATGTTGATATGTTTTACATATTCCAGGTATTAGAGTTTTTTCGAGATTTGAGTACACATAATCTCACAGAAGAAGGTTTACAACAACTTTTTGTCAATATTCCAATCTTGTTGTGCAACTTGGAAAAGATATTTCCTTCATGTATCTTTGACGTTATGGAACATCTTCCTGTGCACCTTCCTCATGAAGCCTTACTAGCAGGACCTGTTCATTTTCGATGGATGTATTCATTTGATCAGTTTATGAAAAACTTGAAAGGCAAAGCAAAGAATCTGGCAAAAGTTGAAGGGTCAATTGTTGCCGGTAGTTTGACGGAAGAAACGTCCCACTTCTCATCATACTACTTTGCACTCACAGTTCGCACACGGAAAAGAGCTCCTATGCGGTCAGACGATGGTGGAGTGGCCCCAACTTATGCAATAGAAGGCCAAACATCTTCTCACCTATTTATTAGCATTTATGTTATATTTATGTGTCAATTATATTAAGTTTGAATATATTATAACTTTGAATGAGAATCTATTTTACCAAAAAATATTAAGTTGGCAATAATTTTGATAGAAGTTTTTATTTTGGTAATTTTAATAGTAAGTTGCCAATAATTGAAATTTTGATT
>OVBB01001660.1:1838-13478 GCA_900406415.1 Isatis lusitanica | reverse complement strand
AAGAAATAGCCTCGGGGGACCCCGACATTCCTCATAAGAATCCATTACACAACGGGGTAAGTCACCACGTGTGACCACACTCTGTTCCAGTTGTAGATTCGGATGCCATTCCACACCTGAAATTGAGTTGCAGAGTTCGCTTCACTTAATCCAACAGCATATAGCTGACCAGATCATGAATTTTAATGCAAAGAAACAACAACAGTAATGCTATCTTCTCGTATTGCCTTGCATTGGAGTATATTCAATCAGACCTAAGAGCAAAAAAGCAAGGATCGATCAAAGGGGAAGTTATATCTGACCTTTATTGGAAAAGAAGGGTGAATGATCGGTCTGGCAGAGCAATGCCTTCTCAATGAAAGGGAACTCAGCTTCGAGCTGTTGTACACGAGCCATAAGACCGTGGCTTCTAGAAGCAGTAGCCATTACTTCTTCGTGCAAGTCATGGAACATCTCAGCAGCAAACCTTTCCATCACAAAACAAGTCAATTCCGATCAGAATCTTCAAACGTTTGTGTTTCCACATCATTATCCAAATTGTTTGCTCTAAATCTCGTTGGGTGAAGCAAGAACAGTAGAGGAATTTTCCAGAATTCCCCCGAATTCAAACCGCGATTTTAAACCTCAATTACGGGAAATTCCCCAACACAGACGAAAGAGAATATGAAACGAGTGGGGGATTTAGAGAGAACTTACTCGGCGAGATCACCGAGTTGACGCAAAATGCCAACGAGACCAGCCATGGCGACACCTTCGAGCAGAGCTTCGGGGTCATCCTTATCGGCGGCTTGATACAGATCCGGATCTGCTAATCCGTACTCGTTCCGAGCCTGGTACCTCGTCAACGGCATTGTTTGAGCCTTAACAATACTTTTTTTTTCGCTTCTTCTCAATGGAAAGAACACAGCTATAGCTACTCTCTCCAGCTATCTATCTATCTATCTCTCTCCATTGAAATTGTCGCCGCCCACATAAAAGCTGCTTTTACAAATGTGACGCCATCACTTTCGCGAACCTGAACGGACTTTCTCTGTGGATTCGATTCCAACGGCGGATGTTCAGACGGAGAAAGAAAGAGAGAGAGTGGATGGAAACAAAAAGGCGACGCTGAAACGATTTAGAAAAAGAAAAAAAAATGAGAAATAGTCATTGATTTCTTTAACTAAGACAATTTGGTAAGATTACCAGAAATAAAGTGAAAACTGTTGTTAACCCAAAAAAAAAGCCTGATTACTCAAATAGTTAGGTTAATAATCAATTGTGATCTTCTTCAGTTTTATTCTAGTTCAGGAACATAACTGGAAAAATAGAATTTTAAATTAAAAAATATTATTTTGGCTCAGAGGCTCAACAATATACGTACTCGACCAAAACTAAAATAAATTATATCGTGATAATGCTGAGTGCATATCATAAGGTCAGAAGTCATAGCAATAAATTCGGATGCGGTGTGAAGAGAAGTTTTTTTATGGTTGTGACAACCTAAGATTATTTTTTGTTTTTTGTTGTTGTTAAAAATTACACACACATATATATACATATATATATTTATTTGTTTTCAGAGTAGAGAACTTTTAAAATACAGACAGACAGATATCATGCGTCTCACGCTATGTGACGCCTCAGCAACGATATTCCAAATCATATGCATCAAATCAATCTTATGGACGGTCTGTTTTTAACCACAACTTCAACAATACTGTAGTCATTTGAGTGAGTATTTGCATGCGACTCCGAAGTCATATTCATTTTACAATTTAACTACTTTTAAACACGGAAAATAGTTAATAAAAGTATGTTATTATACTGATCTTTATTTATTTTTTTGACAGTCTTTAGAACCGATCTTTATTTTGACTGATTTTTATATGTTTTGATTGGTCTTTAGAAGAGATACCAAACACAATTTAATACGTATCGTTTTGAAGAAACCGCTGGGTCAATTGAAAGTTTAAAAAAGGATAAGAGTCTGTTGGAGTACCATGCAGGAATATCAGAAGATGATTCACCTTCTCTCGTCTCACCTCAATATATATTTCCTTTACACTTCCTTGGCTCGTCGCTCCTTTGGATACATCTTGTACTGTAACCACTGAAAAATCTGCACTCGTTTTCTGTAAGTTTCATAAGATGTTGATTTATCCTTAAGCTTAATTCATTGTCCAAGTTCAAGCCTAAGATAGAGCCGAAAAGTCACTGTTCTTGAAATCGTCTGTTTCTTCTTTTTGGTTGAGTTTCAGGGTTTAGGCATGTCTTATATTCCTCCACATAAGCGAAACTTGAAGGATCCACTTCAACCTTCCCCTTTTCCAGATTCTCTTCTTACAGTATACAAGAAAAATATTAATGACCTCAAAAGTAGCAGTGCTAAAGGCAATGGAATTTTATATTCAGAAAAATATATTCCCAAATGGTTTCTTATCGGTTCAAATGGAATTGAGGACGAGGTTCCTCCATCTGCTAAGCTTGTGCCTTTGTCCTCGGATTCTTCTGAATTTATAAATTCACTAAAGCCTTTGGTACTGATGATGAACAACGACTTCCAGAAAGGTTTGTGTCCCGGACTCTGGTTATGTGTTTTGACGAAACAAACATCAACTAGATTCTGAAATGAACAACAGTGGTGAGTCTTTTTGAGTGCGGTTTTTATATGTTTGTATTCAGTGGATATGATAACTGAAGAGAGCGATGAAGAAGAACGAACTCGATGGCTCTTATTAGCAGAGAAGGTCGAGGAGGACCTTGTGTTGGCATATGAGCAAGCTACGAAGAGAGTGGAGGATTGTCATCCTTCTCATAATGCTAAATTGAGATTGGTAGCTAGGTTTGGAAAAATAATCTTTTATGGGTAAGCATTTCACATTCTAGGTTTGTAGTTTTTTTTTTTTTTTTTCAAAATCTCATTTTCCCTTGTTTTATAAAACATATATGCTACAAAAAACATAGGTGTCTAGCTGGTCCTGTGACTGAATATTCCCAGAAAAACTCGAGAAGGATATTCTCTACAAATGTCCCTACCTCTTTCATACAAAACATCAAGACTAAGGCTATATCACACCATGACTTCTGTATAGACGGGGAAAAGGAAATATACATTGTGAAGGTTACTCATCCTGATGGGACCATCAGTTGTAAATGTAGCGTGAAGGAAGATGGACGTCTCAGTATGTACAAGGCAAGTTTTTTAGGATATTTCTGAGAACATATGATACATCTCATCATTGATAATAATTCGACGTATGCCAGATTTAATTTTACTTTATTTTTCTTCTAACATAGTACATTTAACCCTTCTCTTTCTTTCTTTTCTTCTTTTTTTGCACAGGCCTGGCTTAATCCTGTAAGGCATTTGGTTATTGACGTGTCCTGCATTGATAAGAATATTGACATGAGGCTTATGCTTGCCGGAAAAAGGAAAATGAAGACTCTCGCGGTGAGTTGATTTTGATATAAATCTATTTATCTGGAGAATAGTAATGCCTCTCTTGGACTTAGCTTAAGTGATCTTTCTATGATGGACAGGAGAAAGAGATAAGTAACATCCAAGGGCTACTTGATAAAGCAACTGTTGATCCGAATGTGAAAGGCAGATTAAGCTGGCCGCTTGGTAAAACTTCCTTCGAGGATGGATACAACATATTTGAAGTCTGTCACGTTAGATCTACCATCTACAAAAACCAGACTCTCGGGCTTAAGGTTAGAGAGACTGATAGATTTAATGTGAGGTATGGAACAGGGGAAGTCGAGAAGGGGGTGACTCTGATACTTCATGAGATGAACACTAAGCTACAGGTAAAATTATTGTGCTTCTGCATCTTTTAAAACATATTGGAACTAAGGCTTCTTTATATTAATTATTAATTTATTATACTTGTGGGTCTGCAGGAAAAGGACATTGAGAGAGAATGTGTTTCGGAAATGCTCCGAGATGCTCTGGGAACTATATGGGACTTCTTGTGTTGCGATG
This sequence comes from Isatis lusitanica, assembly GCA_900406415.1. Classification (NCBI taxonomy): domain Eukaryota; kingdom Viridiplantae; phylum Streptophyta; class Magnoliopsida; order Brassicales; family Brassicaceae; genus Isatis; species Isatis lusitanica. Next base: position 9,511 of record OVBB01001660.1, on the reverse strand, counting down.
CCAATCTTATGTAATAGAGAACCATATGTTGTTGCTGGTGCTATTTTGAGTTTCTCTTTTACTTTCTGCTGTGATTTGGTACTTTCAAAGTTTGTGAGTTTTTTGTTTGGGTTGTGAGAATTGAATTTGTGTGTTATCCAAAAAAAACAAAACAAAACACAAGTTGTGTTCTTTTACATGTTGGTCAATCGGTCTAGGTTGCCTTGTCCCACTCTGAAGCTCACATAATTCTCATGATTTAAGTTTTAAACATTCATTAAACAAAGTTAAGTTTAGACTGTGAATGGTTGCATCAGATGAGAGGGTCTAAAAACCGTTAGCGGCTACACAGTTCTACTTTCGAGGAAGACAACAATTCACTGCAGTCCAAGTTTAGATCTTTATGAAACCATAATTGCAAAGAGACCTTAAACTCAAACTTAAAAAGTAAAAGAAAAGAAAGATCGAAACCGAACACAATTGGGGAGCGAAGATTCTCTTTGGAGTTCACTCGTCTCCTTGAAAGTTTTAATTTTTCTACAGGAACTTCAGAAGTTAAATCGAGTCGACAGAGGTATGATTCTCCTTTCTCCCTTCTCAGTTCTCACCTTAATGATCTGTTTCTTATACACTTGTTAGCTCGTGCCTCCTTTCGATTATATTCTGTAATCACAGTAAAATTACTCATCGTTCTCTATAATTTGGCTATGTTTTTTTGACTAAACGAACAATACTGCAGAGAGTGAATCAGAAGAGAGAACTCGGTGGCTGTTAATAGCAGAGAAGGTCGAGGACGATCTTGTGTTGGCATATGAGCGAGCTAAGACTGCAATGGATGGGGAGAATAATGTATTGAGATTGGTTGCTAGGTAAAGTTTTCTTCTATGGGTAAGCTATTCAGCGTCTAGTTTTAAAAATTTCCTTGCTCACACAAACTCTCTTTTATGTACCTATTAACATATACTTCTACACAAAACCAGGCGTCAAGCTGGTCCTGTGGCTGAGTGCTCGCAAAAACCCTCTAATAAGGTGTTTTCTGCTGATGTCCCAACTTCTTACTTGCAACACATCAAGTCTAATGTTGTACCAAGCCATGGATTCTGTTTTGACGTGGAAAAGGAAAGATACACTGTGAAGGTACTTTTTTTCATTTTTTTTTTTAACCGTCATTGGAGTGTGATCTGAATATGCTTTGCTGTGTCTGGCTTCGATTCTCAGGTATCGCATTATACTCGTCCCAAAACAACCATCAACTGTAAGTGTACCGTTAGAGAAGATGGACGGCTTAGTGTGTACAAGGCAAGTCTCGTGTTCCTTGTGTTTATAATGTACTGTTTTTGGACATAACATCGAGATATGTTGTTCTGAAAACATATGATTCATCTCATCATTGATATTATCTCGATCCGTGCCTCATGTTTACTTCGTTTGTCGTCTAACATCTTGAGTCTTGGTTCTTTCACAGGTCGAACTTAATCCCGTACGGAATTTGGTTGTTGATGTATCTTGCGTTGATAAGAATCTTGACATGAGGCTAATCCTTTCTGCCAAAAGGAAAATTACGGCTCTCACCGTGAGTCGATCTTGACATAAAAGTTACTTGATAAAATTTCTCCCTTAGACTTATCTTGGGTGATTTTTCTATGATGGGAAGGAGAAAGAGATAAGTAGCATTAAAGAGTTACTTGATTCAGCGACTGTTGATCCAAATGTGAAAGGTGGTTTAAGGTGGCCGTTTGGTAAATCTTCATCTGGGGATGGATACAGAGTATTTGAAGCTTGTCGCGTTAAAGCTACAGTCTACAAAAACCAAACTCTAAGGCTTAGGTTGAGAGAGACTGATAGATTCAATGAGAGGACTGGAGCAGGGGAAGTCAAGAGGGAGGTGACTCTGATGCTTAAAGACATGAACAATAAGTTAAAGGTACATTGTTGTGCTCTTTCTATCTTTGTAACTCTATTGGATGTGAGGCTTATAGAGTTTATTACACTTTTGGTCTGCAGGAGCAGAACATTGAGAGGGGTTGTGTTTTGGAAATGCTTCGAGATGCTCTTGGAACCTTGTGGGACTTCTTGGATTGCGATGCCTATCTTACGTGATAGTGCTAATGGTGCTGTTGAATTTCTCATTTTCTTTTCTACATTATGCTTTCCTTTTGTTGCATTAATGTTTCTGAGTTTGTGTGCGTTGTGAAGTTGTGCTATTGTGTTTCTCTTTTACTTTCCGCTGTTTTTGTTGGTGCAATCATGTTTTTTATGGCCAAGGAAAACATAACACGATTTACTAAGTTTTTATAAGAAACCTATGATTCATTTGAAAAGGCGAATAGACTTTGGGAGTTGACTTCACTCTCCTAAGAACTTTCTACAGAATACATTGCCAAGACGAAGAAGGGTATGGTTCTTCTTCTCCTTCCCCTAAGAGCTTCTAAGTTTGTAGCTTCTTTGGATATATTCCGTAATCACAGAACATCATTTTGGAAACAAAGTTTGAGAACATAAGACTCGTTGCTGAACATCATTGGACTTCTTGTCTCGTGTTTCTTCTGCCACTACACACCAAACTGTTACTATAGATATGAGAATTGCACAATTTGATGGTATTTTTTATAGATGGCTTTGCAGATCAAACGTTTTTAGAAGGGTCGATCTCTGCTATATTTACATATACTTAAACAAAGTTTCCACATTAGTTTCAATAGGTTTACTCTCTTTTTTTTGGCTTTGTGTTTTGAATACAGATATCTATCGTTTTTCACAATCGAGAACAATAAATTCTGACACGAGATCATGCGTCTCACGCTATGTGACTCTTCAGTATAGTCTATAAGCGTACATAGGTATACCAAATCATGCATCAAACCTTTTGGATGGTCTGTTTTTTGTTTTTTGTTTTTACCAATCGCAAGTGGGAAATAATGTAATCATTTGATGCATGCGAGAACAATCATTTTACCCTTTCAGTAGTTTATGTTTGATAATATCATATTGGTCTTTTCTGTGAGACAATTGGATGTCCATCAAAATGAACCAAATTTTTTGATAAAGTTTTGAAGAAACCGATGAGTCAATTGGAAGATATAAAAGGAGACAAGAGGAGTATCGTTTAGTAGTACGTACTACGTACGTTTCACCTTTTCTCTCTCACACCTTCATAATCCACTATTTGGAGAATTTCTTTTATAGGACGTCTTTAGCTCGTCGCTTCTTTGGATATACTATCTTTTACTCTTTGAGGTCCAAGTTTAAGCTGAAAATAGAGCCGACGAGTTGTTCTTCTTTAGATCTTTCTTTAGTTTCGTTTTGGGAGGCATGGCTTATATTCCTCCACATAAGCGACAGCTGAAGGATCCCTTGAGACCTTCCCCTGTTCCAGATTCTCTTCTTACAAAATTCAAGAAAAACATTGAATTCAAGAGCAGCAATGCCAAAGACAATGCCAAAGGCTGTCCCATTGCATATTCAAGAGATGCTATATCCAAATGGTTTCTTATTGGTCCAAATGGAGCAGAGGATGAGGTTCCTCCATCTATTAAGCTTGTGCCGGCGTCCTCAGAGTCTTCTGAATGCAATTATGGAGAAAAGTTTTTGGTACTGATGAACACTAGTGTCCAAAAAGGTAACACTAGTGACTCTTTTGTAACTATCATGATTGTTCTTGCCAAAAGATGATACACACAGTCTTTTTTAGTATAGATTTAATATATTTGTATTCCAAAATATGATAGCTGAAAAGAGTGAAGAAGAAGAGAGAACTCGGTGGATGTTAGTAGCGGACAAGGTTGAGAAAGATCTTGTCTTTGCATATGAGCAAGCTAAATTGAGATTGGTTGCTAGGTTTGGTAAGATTCTCTTTTGTAGGTAAGCATTTCAACTTCTAGTCTTAGATCTTGCCTCTTCACATATATCATTAGTCCTTGTTTTCTAACGTATACTAAAATAACTAGGAATCAAGCTGGTCCTGTGGCTGAGTATTCAAAAAAAATGAATAGGAGATTCTCTACAAATGTCCCAGCCTCTTTCATACAAAACATAGAGTCTAAGGCTATTACAAGCCATCAATTCTGTCTAGAATTGGAAAAGGAAATATACGTTGTGCAGATGTCGCACTACACTCGTCCCCATGCAACTATCAGATGTAAATGTATCATGAAGGAAGACGGACGCCTTAGTATGTACAAGGCAAGTCTTGAGCCCTTCGTGTGTCTGTGATAAGAATCTGAGTAAATTCTCTTCATTGAATAATATTGTTTATTCTCAGAACAGATATTAACTCTGATCTTTTTGTGCAGGCCGAGCTGAGTCCTCTAAGGCACTTGGTTGTTGATGTGTCCTGCATTGATAAGAATCTGGACATGAGGCTTATGCTCTCTGGAAAAAGGAAGATAATGACTCTAACCGTGAGTTGATTTGATATATATATTTCGTTGGATATATAGTTATCCATCTCCTGGACTTGGCTTAACTGATGTTTCTATGATGGACAGGAGAAAGAGATGAGTAACATTCAAGGACTACTGGATTCAGCCACTGTTGATCCGAATGTGGAAGGTGGATTAAGGTGGCCGATAGGTAAGAAAGTATCAGAAAATGGTTACAGAATATTTGAAGTTTGTCAAGTTAGAGCTACAATGTACAAAAACCGGATTCTCGGGCTCAGGGTTAGAGAGACTCATAGATTCAATCAGAGGTATGGAACAAGGGAAGTCGAAACGGGTGTCACTCTGATACTTCAAGAGTTGAACACTAAGCTACAGGTGAAATTGTTGTGCTTTTGCATGTTTGAAACTCTATTGGATAAATGAGGCGTATAGTGAATATTACACTATGTGGTATGCAGGAGCAGAACATTGAGAAGGGTTGTGTTTTGGAAATGCTCCGAGATGCTCTGGGAACCACATGGGACTTCTTGCGTTGCGATGCCAAACTAACTTAATAAGGACAATATGAGGTTGCTGGTCCTGTTGAGTTTCTCTTTTACATTCTGCCGTATTTTGGTACTTTCAATGTTTTTAAGCCTTTTTTCTTGTTGTTGTGAAGGAGGATTGAACTAAACTATCGTAGAAAAGAGAACATAACTTGTCTTTTGTACCACGTCAATCAGTGAAGGCTGGCTTGTCCCAGTCTGAAACCCTTCAAGCTTACATGCATTTTACTCTGGTCCGGCCTTTCCAGCTTTCTTTTGAACTTTTTTGTCCACAACACTACAAACAATTTCACCTGTATTGTTCAACTTAAACTCTGTGAAACGAAGAAAAAAACGGTTTCATCTGCACACAATTTTAACTCCAACAAAAGAAAAGTAAGAAAGGAGAAAAGAAAAAAGATAAAGATAAATATGATTGACATATGTCCTATGATGGCCATCGAAACCAAACACAAAGTTTTGAAGAAACCGATGAGTCAATTGAAAAGATAAAAAAGAGAGCGAAGAGACTCTTGAAGTTCACCGTTATACTTTAACATCTTTTTCTGCATGAACTTTGAACTTCAGAGTACTTTCTGTCGGCGAAAGGTACGATTCTCCTTCTCCTTTCTCACGCGGTCACGCATTTAAACTTCCATTCTTATACACTTCTTAGCTCGTCTCTCCTTTGAAAATATTCTGTAGATCACTAAGAAACCTGTCGCCGTTTTCTGTAATTTCCATAAGATTTGATTTCTTCTCTTAGTTTCAGGTTCAAAGATGTCTTACATTCCTCCACATAAGCGACACTCGAAGGATCCGGATAGACCTTCCCCTGTTCCAGATTCTCTTGTTACGAAATTCAAGAAAAAACTTGTACTTAACAGTAGCTATGATAAACGCGACCGTATAATATATTCAGGAGAGTCCATTTCAAAGTGGTTTCTTATTGGTTCCAATGGAATTGAGGACGAGATTCCTCCATCTGCTAAGCTTGTGCCCCTGTCCTCGGATTCTGTCGAATGCAGAAATGGAAAAAAGCCGTCAATTCTGATGAACAACAATGTCCAAAATGGTAAGAGACTGTGTTTCTTAGTGTCATAAAGCAGAGTCTGGACTTTGGCTATGTGTTTTGACAAACGAACCAATACTAGTGACTGTTTTGTTAGTGCTATGATCGTTCTTGCCAAAAGAAGATGCATTGCGTCTAATTTAGTGTTATTTTATATTCAAGTCAATATGAATATTGCAGAGAGTGAAGAAGAAGAGAGAACTCGGTGGCTGTTAATAGCAGAGAAGGTCGAGGACGATCTCATGTTGGCATATGAGCGAGCTAAGACTGCAATGGAGGAGCATAATCATGAATTGAGATTGGTTGCTAGGTTTGGTAAAATTTTCTTCTATGGGTAAACTATTCAACCTCTGATCTTACATTTTCTTGCTCACACAAGCTCTCTTTTATTTACCTCTTAACGCATACTACAACATAAAACCAGGCGTCAAGACGGTCCTGTGGCGAATCTTCCCAAAAACCCTCGAGTAAGATGTTTTCTGATGATGTCCCAACTTCTTACTTACAACACATCAAGTCTAAGCTTGTACCAAGCCATGGATTCTGTATTGACTCGGAAAAGGAAAGATACACTGTGAAGGTACTTGTTTTGTTTTGTTTTCTTTTCTTTGAATCATTCGGATGTCATCTGAATATGCTTTGTTGTGTCTGACTCCTATTCTCAGGTATCGCATTATACTCGTCCCAATGTAACCATCAACTGTAAGTGTACCGTTAGAGAAGATGGACGGCTTAGCATGTACAAGGCAAGTCTCGAGTTATTTTAGTGTATAATATCCTGTTTTTTGGGTCTAACATAAGAAACATAAACTTCAAAAACTAACAACCTCATTGAGATATGCTTTTCTGACTTCTGAGAACATAGGATTCATTGAATTATTGATATCAATCCTTGCCACATGTTTATTTGGTTCGTGTTCTAAGTTCTAACATCTTACATTGAAGCTTGATTCTTGCCTTTTTCACAGGTCGATCGTAATTCCGTAAGGCATTTGGTTGTTGATGTATCTTGCATTCATAAAAATCTCGACATGAGGCTAATGCTTTCTGCCAAAAGAAAAATCACGGCTCTCACTGTGAGTTGGTTTTGACTTATTTATTTTCGAACAAATTTCTCCCTTAGGACTGATTTTTCTATGATGGGCAGGAGAAAGAGATAAGTAGCATTAAAGGGCTACTAGATTCAGCGACTGTTGATCCAAATGTGAAAGGTGGTTTAAGGTGGCCGCTTGGTAAATCTTCATCTGAAAATGGATACAGAGTATTTGAAGCTTGTCACGTTAGAGCTACAGTCTACACAAACCAAACTATAAGGCTCAGGTTGAGAGAGACTGATAGATTCAATGAGAGGATTGGAGCAGGGAAAGTCAAGAGGGAGGTGACTCTGATGCTTAAAGACATCAACAATAAGTTAAAGGTACATTGTTGTGCTCTTCCATCTTTGTAAAACTCTATTGGATGTGAGGCTTATAGAGTTTATTACACTTTTGGTCTGCAGGAGCAGAACATTGAGAGGGGTTGTGTTTTGGAAATGCTTCGAGATGCTCTTGGAACAAGTCAACGGAAACATATTTTTTCTATTATGTTTGACTTGACTTGTTCGGAATCATATTTGAAAAATATGTTTCTGAGATTTTCGTTTTCGTCAGCTTAGAAGCAATTATGTTTTTTCACATCCGATACGAAAATATGATTCCGAACAAGTCAAACATTTAA
>OVBB01001659.1:0-13479 GCA_900406415.1 Isatis lusitanica | reverse complement strand
TATTACCCTGGCTTCGTCACTGTTTTTGTGTTGCTCTCATTCACTTATAATAGACGCTTACATTTAGATGCTTTTTGTGTTGCGTAATTTAGATGCTTTTTTGCTTTACAAAACAGAAAAAAAGCCACGTGTCCTCTCAGAAATGCATGAGAAGGAAAGACACTCCCTAATTATATATAAAGATTTTCTTTTTACATTTTATATCAATTATATACAAATAAATATAATATGGTTAGTTACCTGCAATTATACAAAATAGGTGTATGTTATACAATAGTTAATTATATATATTAAAATATACGTATTTTAAAAATATAGTAAACATTTTCATAACATAATTATATATTATAGTTTATAGCTAACATGGTTTGCTAATTCAACTGTTTTGAATGTATTTAACTATTACAGTTTAAGATTATAGCACTATATCTATATCTAACATAATAGTTATCCTATATTAGGCATGAATGTATTTATGATAACTTTGATTTGTATATTATAATTTAGATTAAAAAATAGGAGATTTGGAAAAATTGGCAAAGAAATGGAACATTTGTCCACATATACTTTTTTTACTTTTACTAAAACTTGACTACATTGCCCCTTAAATAAATCTAATAAATTTAAAATAAATACTTTTATAATATAGAAAATATAAGAAAAATCAAAACATTGGAAAATAAACTTATGAGATTAGATTAACATTTTTTTTTGAACATTGACTTTTAAAATGAAAGATAATTTTCTATTCTACAAACCGTATAATTCATATTCTACCGTCTACAGATTGGTAGAATATGTCTACTACTTGCTCTATCTTCTACTGATCGTAGAACAGAGTTTCTACCGTTTTCTCTATAATCTACCATTCGTAGAATATGAATTTTACTGTTTACTCTACGTTCTACGATTCAGTTAGATTTGGCAGAATACGTTTTCTATTGTTTCTTCTATATTCTACGGAGCGTGGAATTTATATTCTACTGTTACCACTTTAATCTACTATCCGTAAAAAAGGACTTCCACCATTCTTTCTATGTTATACCGTTTGTAGAATACATATTCTACGAAAATCTGAGAAAAATCTAGAAAATATGGTTACACAATATTCACTATATCTTTTCAAATCTTTTTAATTAATTGCTTTTCCAACTTGAAAATCTAAAATTATAACAAAAATAAATGACTTTAATTTTATTTATTATTTATTTCATAATTATTGTTCTTAAGTAAAAAGTTATAAAATATAAATATTATATCCAACAAATATTTTCTCTCTTTTTAACAAGAGAGTTTTATTAGACAAATATTATTTTTATATATAAGTTATTAATTTCTTAATTCGGTTTTTTATTTATATAAAGTGTGATATAATGGGATTTTGAAAATTAAAGATGTGTTGTGAAAAATAAATAGTATAATTTTTTATTTTAATAATCAATAAAGAGAGAGATTGGAGAATTTTTTTTGTTTTTTTAAATTGATAAAGTGAATAGAGAGAAATAAATAAAAGAGAAGAAATAATTAAGTTTTCAATTAATAATTTATTTTTCAGGGTTATAATTGGATTAAAAATAAATAAAGTGTAAGGGGACAAATCACACTTCAAAAATGTATAAAGAGACAAGTGTTCCATTTTTTGACCAATTTTAGCAAATATTTCTTAAAAAATAGTGGATCATACTGAGACAAAAATAAAAAGTATAGTTCCATGATATAATTTTGTAAATAAAACAGAAAATCAACAGAAATTTTACTTTTTAACACTACAGTGCTTAATTTTTTTCTTTTTGTTTAAAACCTTTTTAAAACGGTTTAGTTTAACCGATACTAACCCACTTTAAACCGTGCCAAAAGAGTTGAACCAAAATACAGTGGAAGATGTATCGGTTAAACTAAACCGTTTAAAGTGGGCCGAGCCTACAAATCTTTGTGGATCCACCAAGGTTTAATTACTTTGCTCTGTTCCCGCCAATAACTTAAAAAAAAAAAAAATCATACGTTGAGGAGGAAGATGCTATTTCTTTTGAGACAATTGCCTTATGGGTGACCTTTTATATAATTGATCTCAAAATAACACACCCCCGTGTGAAGAGTGATGTTTTCACACAAAACCCATCAGAAGATGACATTTCTACCCTTGACGCTTCTTCTTCGTCCTAGCCAAGAGATCCCTTTTCACTCTACTCACTTTACACCTTCTCCCTTTCACCTTTTTGGTTCCCTGTTTCCAATACAGCTCTAATCCTTCGTATAAACCTCATCACCTCCTTTTTCTGATTCGACTGATTCACCTTAATAATAGGACTAACCATTAGATTAACTTCGCTAATCGTGTAACAGGACACTAACGGCCCAGATCAAAGATCTAGTCAACTCACCCCTGCTATGTCGTTGTCCTTCCTCCCACGCTCTCTGCAAATAGTGACAACTCGTCCATTCATCCTTCCAACTCACAATCGAAATTTTCTCATATTCTACCTCACAATCGAACACAATTCTTCATCTCTTTTGTAATCAAAGAGATACCCTTTTAACACATCCACGCTCACATGGCCGACTATGTACTTGTCATTGCCGGCGTTTGGAACTGCTCATCAGATGGTAGGTGGGATTTCGACATCGATAAAGAGCAACTATCCCGATATGTCCATTTCCCAGATGGCGCATCACTTGCCCAACTCCTCGAGTCAGTCGCTTCAGAATTTTCTCACCAATCCAGTCAGTCGGAATTCATCAAGCTTAGCTATCTGCCACCGCACACCAAAGAACTCGCCACCGGAATCACCACCCCTCCAGTGGTTCTGTCAAACGAAGGGTCCCTCTGTTTTTTCGCGCGTCACTTCCAGGCAGATAACTCTGTTAATCTGTTCGCAACCTTCACGGACATCCATGGAAAACCCGTCGAAGAAGGTGGAAAGTCACGGCAGTCACGAGGAGACGAATCACAAGAGACAGGTTATCCACCCACCTCGGTACAACCACAGTCTCCTCCTAATGGCGATAGCAAATTCGGAAGCCAAATACTGTGTCTAGATTTGGGATCCACTTCTATACCCACCTCTATGGAGTATTGCAACTTCACAAACCCACCTGAAGAAAACATTGATGAAGATAAGTCCCAGACCCCGCAAGACGTTCCACATTCAGACTCTGAAGATTCCGGTAACACATCTGACTATGAAGAAACTATCGATGCAGATGTTATCGATGTTCGACCACGCGGTTACGACGGGGATTTCTGGCAACCATTGCTGGAAGATGAGTTCGGTGGGTCCAACGCTCCCGAGTTGCTTGGCGCGACTAAAATACCTACCAGAACTTTCCTCTGCACTTCGAACGACGCATTTGACCACGTTGTTTCAACAGGTCCCCCATCCACGGAATCCAAACCACTGTCGAAATACTCCCCGTTGCGTCCCTTTCCTAATCTCGACGACGAAGTTCATCCACCTCAACAGCCAGGCCAACATCAGCAGGAAACGCCACAACGCGCAACCCCGCAGCATCGTCCTCCCACTCCCTCCCACCACCCAGAACCTCACCAAAACACACCTCATCCACAGCAATCCCGCAGTACCGCTCAGTCAACAACAGCCAACACATCACGGTCCTCCCAGAATGGACAGCCGAGAGGGTGGTATATTAGGCAACAACACCCACACACTTCTGGTGCCCATGGTCATCCACAGCCATCACTTGAGAGCATTCCAGACGAAGAATTTGATGTTCAACCACTATTTGACGATACTGCGTTTCCCGCCGAGGAGATACCTGATCTTGACATTGACGAATCAGACGACACCATCCACGTAGGCAAGGTGTACGCAAACAAACAGGACTGCAGGGTTGCACTAGCCATCTACGCCATTAAAAACAGGTTCCACTTCAAACAAACGACCACTAAAAAACACTAATTCGTGGTCAAATGTTCTGACCCGCTTTGCCAGTGGAGGATTATGGCTCGCGAATTCAAGGACTGCGCGTATTACGAGATCCGTAAAGCCACCCTCCAACACACTTGCACGATCGAGACAAGAAGCGACTACAAGAAAAAAGCCACTTCCCGTGTCATAGCCGCTGTCTACAAGTCTAGATACCGCGACCCCGTTGCTGGACCAAGGGCCGCAAACCTCCAGCAAATGTTACTGGATGACCTAAGGATATCCACCTCCTACACCAAATGCTACAGAGCGAAAGCAATTGCCATCCACAACGTCAGGGGTTCAGACGATGACTCATACACCAAGCTACCACAGTATTTCTACATGCTCACGCAGGCTAACCCGGGGACTATTACACATATCGAGACGCAGCCATCGGAAGATGGGTTCGAGAGGTTCCTTTATGCATTTCTAGCCTTCGGCGCATCGATCTCAGGCTTCAGGAGGTTACGTCACCTTCTCGTGGTTGATGGTACTCATCTTTCCGGAAAATTCAAGGGGGTCTTACTCACGGCTAGCGGCCAGGACGCTAATTTTCAGATATTCCCACTCGCATTTGCTGTGGTTGACTCAGAAAACGACGCTTCGTGGACATGGTTTTTCCAGCAACTGTCGTCCATCATTGCTGATAGCCCAACTCTCTCAATCATATCAGACCGACACCCTTCCATTATCTCCGCCAAGAGGATTGCATTCCCTAAAGCTCACCACGGTGCATGCATTGTCCACCTAATGAGGAATGTCAATTCCAGATTCCGCAGCAAAGGCCTAGTACAGCTTGTACGCCAAGCGGCTTTCGCCTTCCGCGTTGGTGCGTACAAGAAGGTGTTCGACCAGATCACTCAAACCAACGCCGCTTGTGGGGATTATCTAAATGCAATCGGACCCGCTGTGTGGTCAAGAGCATACTTCCGAGGAAACCGTTACAACCTCATGACCAGCAACGTCGCTGAACAGCTAAACAGACAACTGGTCTCAGCAAGAGCATCACCTATAGTTGAGTTGTTCATGTACATCCAGCGTATGCTTACACGTTGGTTTTGTGCTAGGCGTAAGAAATCATCCGCATGTCGAGGCGCAGTCACACCAGAAGTGGAGAAGGTCATGGCTTCCAGCCTGGATCTCACCAAAGGAAGCTCTGTTAATTCTATTTCTAGCTGGACGACGGAGGTCGTCGGTCAGTTCGGCCACAAACAGTTCGTTGCACTCGACAACAAAACCTGCACATGTGCCGTCTACAACAAATATCAGATACCATGTTCTCATGCCCTAATTTCCGCTGACAAACTTGGCATCCCGTACCAGACACTCGTCGCACACTGGTACAAGAAAGATACATGGATGGCCACATATGAAGGTTTCATTCTCCCAGACGGATGCCCCGACGACGCAGACATTCCCGATGAAGTCACAAACATGCGCCTCCTCCCGCCCCGAACACGTAAACCCCCCGGTCGCCCAAAAGAAAAACGATACCTATCTAAAGGCGAATTTCCGGTAACTTAGCCACACTACACTTCCCTCTTTCGCATCCTAATATTTTACTGTTTTTTCTCCACAACTCGACTAACACAGTTTTTACACTCCGTAGCCTTCCAAGAAACTCAGACTCAACAAGAACAAGTGTGGTCGCTGTGGGGCTGAAGGACACAACAAGACCACCTGTACCAACCCTATATGAAATTGGTCCGTCCTATATCCATGATCCACGGTCCTTTTTTAAAAATCATGGATAGAGAACTGACCAACAACGGATATGTACTTCTTTTCTAGCTTTTTTTTTGGATGCGTGGCGTAATACCCATCAACCGGCATGCACTCTGTTATTCTGCCTTATTGCATGTCCAACTACTTATCTTCTTTTTTGGAAAGTCCCCTTCGGTTTTGGGGCTCAATAGTTATATTGAATCTGTTTCATTCCACGCATTTTGCTCTTCATCCGAACAAGTCCTCTCAACCAATGGTCGTACACTATACTTGAACTTTTCCACATAAAATAACTCGTCCAAATTCCAACACAAACTCGTACATACAATGTACTTTAATTTTACATAACTCGGACATAACAAATTTGACGTAAGATAACGCCTGCACTAACAACTTACACACGGTTGACCACGTTCTCCGTACTGGTACTTCGTCCAACCTATCTCATTATATCACACCCGATTACTTCCATGCTCGAACACCATATCCCTACACCGACCACAACTACCTAAATACGACAGCTACGCATTTTGCTCTTCATCCGAACAAGTCCTCTCAACCAATGGTCGTACACTATACTTGAACTTTTCCACATACAATAACTCGTCCAAATTCCAACACAAACTCGTACATACCATGTACTTTAATTTTACCGACCTCGGACATAACAAAATTAACTTAAGATAACGCCAGCACTAACAACTCACACACGGTTGACCACGTTCTCCGTACTGCTACTTCGTCCACCCTATCTCATTATATCACACCCGATTACTACCATGGTCGAACACCATATCCCTACACGGACCATAACCACCAACATACGACAGCTACGCATTTAGATCTTCATCCGAACAAGTCCTCTCAACCAATGGTCGTACACTATACTTCAACTTTTCCACATAAAATAACTCTTTCAAATTCCAACACAAACTCGTACATAAAATGTACTTTAATTTTACAGAAATCGCACATAACAAATACGCACGTACTAACAAGTAACACACGGTTGACCACGGTCGGCTTACTGGTATTTCGTCCACCCTATCTCATTATATCACACCCGATTAATACCATGGTCAAACACCATCTCCCTACACCGACCACAACTACTTAAATACGACAGCTATCAAAACAACCCAACCACTGTTCAACGAGACGGCACACTCGTACGGGCCAATATAATGTTACAAATCTAGTTCGCAATAAGTTCAACATACATCCAAATTTAGTACAAAATAAGTTTAACCCACATAGGGGGGATTTCGTGGGCCAAAAACTAATGCCTCCCACTACACATTGTAACAAAAACATCCACAAAAAGTACTAAGGAAATTGAAAACACACAAGTCAGACTACCAATTTGTCCACCTCTTAAGGATAAAGAGACACCACCCAATCACGGTATATGTCGATAGCGTACTGTTTTCTGAAATGGTCGACCAAATCATCGGTTATCCGGCAACCCTCTAGTGGCTTCTCCCCCAAAGAATGCATCTCCATATACTTTACTGAAACAGGTCCACAGTCACCAGTTCGCTCGTTAACATATGCCCCCCGCACACGCGTCCACGAAAACGGCTTTAACCCATGCTTTTCACTGCAGCTGCCCGGACACAACTTACGCACAATATATGGGAGCATCTCAACCACTGGCCTCATATACGCACCAACCATACCTTCTCTTTTGGTTGGATTTGGATCAAGTATTTCCACCGTCCACGATGGTAGATTTATGCTGAGACCCACCCAATGGGAATCCGCCCATATCATCGGAACGTAGACATTATCAACATCGTCCACCCAAACCTCTCCAGATCGACGAACATACTGCTTTATCTTGTCATCCACGGCGACCATATCTTTGTTGTAAGCTTTACTGAAGGCGCGGTACTTGCCCTGGATGTTCAGTGTCAGCCACGGGGAGACGAAAGAATGCCTTTGTTTCTTCAGCAACATGTTCTGCCTCTCACCCAAGTAACTCATCAACACCTCCATATGCTGCGCAATGAATATTATCCACAAATTAGACAACACTATTTTTATTCCACCTATATATCAGACTTTATTCTAAAACAAGAAAAAACAATTACGCACCAAAGTGGACACCCACTTCTGACTCCCGGCTAAAACCAGTAGGAAATTGTTGTCGAACTCAAACCCAGCCGCTGTGCTATGCCTTCTGTACAAAACAAATAGCAACACAACTTTTAGTTTTAACCATCACGTTTGTTACACTTACAGATGGATTCTCATCATTCAACTTACACTTTCTTATACTGCATCAACGTCCTCTCGAATGAATCAAACACCGTAGGCTCCTCCTCTGGTAAAATCACGTAGCCCTCCATTGTACCACGCTCTCCCAACAGCTGCGCTAGGTCTTTCTCCGCTTCCGAAGGAACATACGGAATAACAACCTCCCCAGGCGCATCGTCGCTGAGGTAGATTGGCTCAACCTCTTCACCATTGTCAATCTCGTTCTCATCCACGAAAAGATCACTCTGGTTATCCACGGCATCTTCTTTTACGAGACAATCCCTTTCCATCGGAGCATCCACATTTCTCACTCTCGGGCTCTGATCACCGTGCCTACTCATTACGTCTCGCGCAATAGAATTAATCGTCTCCCCTGCATCTCGGAAATACTCATCCACCATACAGTCTTCATGTCCACTCTCAAAGTCAACCATACCCCTCCATCCACAATCCTGTGTTAGAGGGAATGCGGGGGTAGGATTAAAACTATCCTCTGTGCTACCAACAAGCGTGAACCCCAACTCATTTCCTGCCCCTATAACATCCTTCTCAGTAGGGGTACCGCGACCATCCTGGCTCTGTTTCAAAGAAAGTCCAAATTCAAACGACTCACGTACCAATACAATATACAAGAAAACAAACATTTAAGCCAATTCAATTTCGTACCTTTCCTCTGTCCACAGACAACACCTCCGACTCAATACCAGGATCATTTATTAGCGTCGCCTCCATGCCCACACCGGCTACCGCACAATCTTCTACAGCAACGTCTTTAGACACAGATGGTATGACATTTCCCCCAACCTGAGTCCATAAATTTAATACAATCTGGACAACCAAGACGTCCTCGAAAATAAACAAAGAAGTTGCCCATCTATTACCTCGTTACTCAGTTGACCACGTTCCTCTGACGCTCCATCCACATGGTTAGTTGAATTAGTACGTATCCCCTTCTCCGCCTGTAACATGGTCGACCATCCTCGTTAACAACTTACACACGATACGTCCCTATCGTTACGCAAAGATGCATCACCACAGTTACACAATACCTGCAACGAGTCGTTCCTCACCATATCCTCCCCCACATCATTGCCACAGCTCCCTCCAACTTCCATGTTCAGACATACTTGCTCGACATCCACCAACCCGTCCAATCTTATCGTATTGTCCCCAACGCCACCGACCGTATCATTGCCCTAACATACATTGCTGTTCCACAAAGACACAGAGACACGTCATTTCACTACAACATATAAGACGCGGGGGATTGGATAATTAACTCCTACCCTAGTTACCTGGTCAACCACATGCTCAGACACGACCTCCTCTGTTCTTCTACGGTCTGCTCTCCTAGCACGCCGCTTCCTCCTTCGCTCACTCTCACGACCAGTTGGATAACCACCACCGGCAACCATTTTGTGCCGGAGTTCTCGGACAGCTAACAGGCGACTAATATTCTTCAACTCCACATACATCTCGTCCACACGAGCAGTTAACGTATCAACTTTCTTAAACTCATCCACAAGAAGCCCGACCCTTGCAGCAACCACGTTTATTTTCTCCTCCAACGCTGACGTAACCTCGTCGAACACATTGCCACCAGAACTATCGTCCAAACGTGTTCTCTTAGCAGCGGAAGTTGCACGGGAGCTAGGTTTACGTTTATCACCTGGATTGGTTTTCCGCTCAGGAATGTTCAGCGGCAAAGATGCATCACCGCCTGGCCAATCAGTCTTCCTAAAATTACGACCACCTATGATTTGGTCCTCCAAAAAAGTAACTTTCCTGTCTCGAACGTCATCATCCCACTCGTCGTCACGCACACCGGTACCCACAAAATGTTTCACCGTTATCTGAGAAGCACGTTTCAATAAATAAATCACTTAGTTAAACACTTTCCAACTATTAAAACATTTATGGATGACATCCACAATAATATGGATGACCACGGATATTACACTTACATCTTCCATGCGCTCAACATCCAGTATCTCATTAATCGTCAAAGCCCTAGGTGGGAGCTTAGTTCCGGGGTAATCCACGAGCTTCTCCTCGTTCTGCGAAGCCGGCAATCTAGCGAGCAACGCAGGAATCGCTTCAAACGCCACCAGCTGTAAGGCCAACGGAAAACCAACCAAACGGAGCGACTCCTGCTGCAACTGCTGACAGTACACATTCACTTGTTCATCCATTCTACCAACACTGGTATGGACAGGCTTCATCGAACTTATTGTCCACAAGAAAGACTCTCGACCCCAAGGAAAAGCAAAAAACTCGTGGACATTTTCAACCATTAGCACGTATTTCGGCGTTGGCTTTGTGTGCTGAACAGAGGCTATCAAAACACCATCCACAATTAATAGTAGAGCCAACCGTATCCGGCGCCATCCACTCATATCCGGGTTCGTCCTTATCATGTTCACAATGTCAGCTAACGTCGCTTGTCTAGGCAGACCAACAAGTTTTCTCCAGTACGCCTCGCCGATCTCCTTATTGGACACTTGATCTTCCGGGTCGAAGTTAACCGGGAACTCACCGCACGGCAACCCGGTCACAGCTTCGAAGTCTTTAAGGGCAAACCTGAATGGCTGACCACCGAATACAGACCAAATAACATATTTCTTACGACTAACCAACGTCCGGGTAAGCAAAGCGTGAATCAATTTGCACGACGGCGAACATCTACCCACCGGAAGTTCAAACAACTTCCCAAAGCAAGAGTTCCTCACTGGTTCCCATTCCGGCGTCCCTTTCAACAGATCTCGGACAACCAAAAGCATCTCAATCTTCGAATAAACGTTTAGTCGCTTCGCCGGAAACCTATCCGTCGCGAAGAGACGTGGTGGAAGTCGATTATCCCATCCATCCGCCGGTTCAACTACTCCTACAAACATAGCAACCCAACAATCACTAACCCTAACTCGTACATATTTGCGAAAACAGGAATGACAAACTTACAAAGAAAAGAAACGGAGATATAGTTGAACGAGACATACCTTCCATCTCTCGATTCTCAGGGGAACGAAAAAGCTGTTCTCCGATCGTCGGATAATTGCAAAGCTGGACACGCCGGCCAAGTTTTTCTCGCCAAATCTTGCCGGAGAAACCAAAAAGTCACGAAATTTTTTATGTTCCCGGAGTTTCACTTTTTACAGCAAGTTGTAATAAAGCGAAGAGTCACCTTCCTCATTAAGACTGATAAGATATCGCTCCTCTCACTGCCCAATATTGTAGGACACGGTTACCCACGCCAAAAAGTAACCACGAAAAGTAACCAAAGAAGCGCCGTTTCGTTACTCGAAAATTCCCATCCATTTGAAGAGAAGGGCAGAACCGGCATTTTTACATACTAAAGTCACCCACACACGCTGCATCACTTTTATTGGAAAATATTTTACAAACATCATCTTTATGGTAACTCTCTCATTTCTTTTTGCCCTCGTTTTTGTGCTGAGATTGTTTTCTCAGTTTAGCTATTAGTGTTATTTAGCTACACATTTTAGTAACAAACTCTTGTATATAAGTTTGTAAGCGTATTTGACATATGCACACACATAGAGAGCTTGTTACGTTCATCTAGGCACTTGTAGGTCATCTGGTCATAACAATTGGTCGCAAAAGTACAAACATTATAGATAAGCTAAGACTCTAAGCATTTAACATGTTGAGTCTTATATGTCTCCACATTTTTCTGGTTGTACTTTTTGTTGTTAAGTGAATGACATTAGTCTCTTTATTTAAGTGTAAAGAAGACATATATAGAGAAACGAAGTAGTGGAGAAAAAGTAACGCACAAAGGAACTCACAAATTAGGGTTTTGGCCAAAGATAGAACAACAAGAAAAGAAGAAGAAGAGAAACAATCAACATAAAAAGAAGAAAAAAGACAATTTTCTTGGATGTCAGAGTTCCACAATTTTTGTGTGTGTAAAATCCCATTTAATACTCGGCCATAAATATTTCCGAAAAGCATTAAATGGCAATGTTTTGGTTATCGGCGAGGATATATATAGTGGAGAGGATATAGAAATAGATTTAATTATATTCGTGATATGCGATTAATATTTAGATTCCATAATTATACAATGCGAATCAAATTTAGATGGATATCACAAAAGAAGTCGTCGATCAATTTGTGCTTTCTATGGTCTAAACTTCTGTTTTTTTTAAGTCTTATGTTTTGAGCTGTATTGCGAGTGTGGTTTGTTCTAAGTTTCCCTTACAACTATCTCTCACCCCTCTCTCTCTCTGTCTCTTCCTTTTGCTATCGTTTTAGCAGATTCAGTTCCAGAACACAACAAAGAACCATAATTTTTCCACATTCACCTTATCAAAAGGAAATAGTATTACATCTCAGACTCGTATTCTTGCTTCCACAATCTTGATTTTTGTTTCGGTGTACCAAAATGGAAGAGATGAAAAAGGTTAGATTGGATTCGAATACTCTATTCTAGATGCTTTTTTCGGCCTTATGGTTGTTTCTTCACCCAAATCACGTATCCTTTTAACAAATTTGCTTTATGTGCTTTTAGTGGCGAGAATTGTATATTGAAACCTAGAGATCATGTGTTGTGCTTGTTTGTCAAAAATCTGGAAAGAAATAATGTAGTAAATAAGTATAACAATCCTAAGGTAGTTGCATCTTGGAGGATATTTCATCTGAAACTCGGGACACATGACTATGCGCAGGTGTATTGGGGGTCATGATTTGGAGTCAAATAGATAAATTGTATGGTTGCTGCATTCTCAGGTAAATGTTTTCTGTGTTCAAGACTTCTCATGCATTATGAAATGGTTTCTTGAACTAAGCTTAGGTTGATTTGTACAATATATAAACCATGAAATGTTAACTTCTTTTTTTTTTTTCTTTTTCTGAGACTACAAATAAACACAAGTGATGGTGATAAAAATTACAAAGTTTGTGACCTCTCGTCCAATTATCGTCTTCTTCATCTTGGTAATATTTCTTTACTTCTAGCTAGTTCTAAGTTAGTTTTTAATATAAAGAAGATAAGTTGCTAAAGTTAATAAGGTTTTGTGTTCATACGTTTAGGCATTTCTGGTGATTGTTTTCGGGAGCATACCAATCACGATTTGGTGTAGGGCAACTAAGAATGTAACCAACGGCATCAATTTATTCACTGAAGATATTCAGTCGAGTCTAGTTTCTGAGATAGAAAACATCGGAAAACTTATCTATCAGAAGACAAATTCATCTACAATCGGTTTAGCCAGAATTATAGATTCTTATCTCACCAACAACGATACTCATTTCAGAGAGATTCACACACAGGTTTGTTTATATTACTTACACCAAAATTCATGAGATTCTTGTTATTATTTAAGAGTATTACAAAAGGATAATTTTGTCTTTGTTCTTGTTGTTGCCGTCTTTCAGATCGCACCGTTGTTGTTTCAAGCTTATTCAACGATCCCTCAAGTCGCACAAGTTTTGTATGTTAGTACGGACGGTCTCTTGTTTTCTTACATAAGAAAATCAAAAACAAATGTTGTTTTCACCAATTCTTCGTGGTCAAATTCAAGTGGTGGACTAGACTACACTTGGTACA
>OVBB01001658.1:0-10108 GCA_900406415.1 Isatis lusitanica | reverse complement strand
CCGCCAAAACCGAAAAACGTGTTTTCCCGCTAAAACCGCAAAAACGCTTTTCCCGCCAAAACCGCAAAAACGCGTTTTCCCGCCAAAACCGCAAAACCTANAAAATTGAAAAACCTCATTTTCCCGCCAAACCGGAAAAACTCATTTTCCCGCCAAAATCGCAAAACCTCATTTTCCCGCCAAACCGGAAAATTTCGTTTTCCCGCTAAAACCAAAAAATATAGCTTCCCGCCAAAACCAAAAAAAAAAACCGTTTTCCCGCCAAAACCGCAAAAACGTGTTTTTCCGTCAAAACCGCAAAAACGCGTTTTTCTGCCAAAACCGAAAAATCTCGTTTTTAATCCATATAAAAACACTTAAATCTTTTTTAAAAAAAAATTATTGGATGAAATATCATTATTATATACAATATACACTTGAAAAAAATGAAATACACAAATAATAGTTAAAAGTTAACATATAACTGGACATAAATGGACAAATGTAAATAGACGGACATAAATGGACACGGACATAAACGGACAATATTTTAAAGGAACATAAATGGACAGCATCTTAACCGGACGGACATAAATGGACATGGACATAAACGGGCCGGGCTTGTCCATGATAACATCCCTATGTGTGACTGTTACTTTTGGATGAGTGAGTATAAATATTTTACAATGATTTTGGTAGTATAAGTTTCTCAAATACCAGAGTTTAATGAATGTTATACGAAAAGTTGAGTTTGTTGTTATATTTCTTATTGACTGTGTTATTGGTCTCAATTTTTTTAAATAAATTTTAGTTTTATAATCATTGGCTATTATTTTTAATTTTTATACATACTATTAGATTTTAAGATAATTTTAATTTGTACATAAATTTCATGTCAACTGCAGTTTATGTTGAAATGTCTCATGTCAGCGACTGGCGTGGACAAAGACTTAGATATATTAAAATACCATATTTCCTTTTAGAGATAATTTCAGAAAATCTAGGATGAATTTTCTCTGAAAGCTAGGCGTTACGGAGTGACTGAAACGAAGGGGCCCATTTTTCTCTCTTTCTCCTCTTTAAATAACTGGAAAAGTCCGCTGTTCTGACTCTACAAGCTCTGTTGTAGGACTACTATAGTGTTCGTTTCTTTGAAAAAAAAAAGTTGATGTCGTCGTTTGCACGATGTAATAGAAATAGAATGTATATCTAATAGAAATCACTTTGCAAAGAGTTTTAACGGAATAAATAATCAAGGCTTCTTTCCTTGCCAACATAATTACAAGAAGATGTTATTGGACAAGTATACAAAAAAATCTAAAGGATTTTCTCATTTTGAAAACAAAATGCAAAACAATTAATTAATAAGATTTCTGAAATTTTTTAATGTATAGTTATGTTATACTACCTAAAGTATTTTCGGATCATGAGCTTGCTTATCTCCTTTTCCAGGGGAATTTGTCTGGGTTATAAGTTCGTGTACTGTAATTCATAGATGAGGTTAGCCTCATATGCTGTATGCTTTAACCAGCATATGAGATGTCTAAATCTAATGTATATAAAATTTTAAGATAATTTAATTTGAAATGTCTAATGTCAGCGACTGGCACCGAACTGTTAAAATACCATTTTTTCTTCTTTTTAAGATAATTTTAGAAATTCTAGGATGAATAGTCTCTGAAAGTTAGGAGTTATGATTTGTCTGAAACGCTGAAACTCATGAGGGGGCCCATTCTTTTCTCTCTATTCTCCTCTTTAAATATCTGAGATATTACATCTCGAAAATCCCCACCATAGTTTTAGTTGTCTAGAATTGTCAACAACCATCTTCTTCAACATGCTCTCTCTCCAGCCGCCGTCCACCTCCAGAGGCGATTTGGTCAGATACAACTTCAACCACCGTCCATGGGCTCTGCAGCGTTTCTCGCCTTCTTCACAATGCAGTCGCTCGCTTCCCAGTTCAACTTCTCATCAACCACTCATGGCAGAGAAGCTCAGTGATCATGACGTTGTACTCTCTGTTAACCCTAAACCCTCCAAGTGTTTCTCCTCTAAGATTCTTGATCTTCTTGAGGCACTCGTCGTCAAGCTCATGCATAATGCTTCTCCACCTCTCCACTATCTTTCCGGCAACTTCGCTCCCCTCCACGATGAAACCCCTCCCGTCAAGGATCTCCCCGTCCATGGACATCTTCCCGTGAGCGAGCTCCAGTTCCCGTCAAGGATCTTCGACGTGAAACTTCGTTTCTGATCTTCTTTTGTTACTTTTTCAGGAATGCTTGAATGGTGAATTTGTGAGGGTTGGTCCAAATCCAAAGTTTGATCCCGTCGCTGGATATCACTGGCACGTCCCTCTTCCTCCATTTATTTTGCTAAATTAAACGATTATGGTATTGGTGGCTTCCTAATTATAGTATATGCTTTTTTCAGGTTTGATGGAGATGGGTACGTAGGGTGTCTCCCATGTATTCTATACGTGGAAATATTTTTCTACGTATAAATTTTTTGTTTTCATAACAATACTTTTCTCAAAAAATCTCATATAAAACATTTTTTTTTCAAAAAATTCAAAAGTTATATTAAAAAGAAACAAAATTTGTATCAAAAGACCTAAATTCATATAAACTCTCACATGAATCTTTTCCTTAATTAATTTCTCGTATACCTTTGCAGAATGATACATGGGGTACGCATCAAAGATGGGAAAGCAGCATATGCTTCTCGATACATTAAGACATCACGTCTCAAGCAAGAAGAGTTTTTTGGATCTTCCAAAATGATAAAGGTGAGCAAGTAACTATATTTATAAAAGTGTTAATCTATTAAAATTGCTTGCGAAATTGTGGTGACTAGAAATCATTTGTGGTAATCTTTGTCGTCGTAAATTTTGCAGATTGGAGACCTTAAAGGATTTTTCGGATTGATAATGACCATTATGCAACAGTTAAGAACTAAACTAGAAGTATTGGATGACTGTTATGGAGATGGAACTGGTTGGTTTACTTCATCGTTTCTATTTCATCCCTTGCTAAGTATCTTAATATATATCTCAGGCTAGTTTTCTTTGCACCAGCTAATACATCGCTCGTATATCACCATGGGAAACTTCTAGCGTTACAGGAGGCAGATAAACCATGTAATGATCGATCTTTTTTACTACCTCTTATGGTCTCCAAATTTGCAAAATTTCAGCAACATCTTTTTGGAATGGTCTATTTCTCAGGGAGTCAGAAGTATTGTTTGAAATGGTCAATATTGACGATTTTCGGACAGATTTAATCCATCAATTCTACATCATCTAAAATTCAATATCTTTAGAAAATTTTCAGATGAAACTAAAAATTCTTTTAAAAAAGAATAAATATTCAAAAATTTATCAAAGTTTAGAAATAAGCATGAGAGAAAATAAAATACTAATATAAATATAAAATTAAAATCATCTGTCCATAACATAAAAGGAACTTTACAATATGTAAAAGTACTTTAAAATTAAAATATTTAGAAAGTGAAAAATTGATAGGAAGTGAAATTTTTTATAATAAATTTCTTCTTATAAGCCCTAGACCCTAGTAGTCTTTTAAGAGATTAAGTAACATGAATTCCTGGAAGTTCGTTACTTTTTAATCAATATAATATAGACTTTTGTATAAGTTTCAGTACCACTTAAATCATACACCTAATTCAGGAAAGAAACACGAAAACACATTAACTAAAACCTAATACATAAAGTGAAAACCCAAAACTAATTAATTAAAAGCCACCCTAATCGATCTAACCTATAGTCTCGTATCATAGATGTCATCAAAGTTTTGGAAGATGGAGATCTTCAAACTCTTGGCATGATAGATTATGACAAGAGATTGACCCATTCCTTCACTGCCCACCCAAAAGTTGACCCGGTTACGGGTAAGTCTTCAGTTTTTGTTTTTTTTTTCCAAGAAACAAGAGAAACTATTTATGTTGACCCATGATGGGCTCTGTCTCTCTCTCTCTCTCCAGGTGAAATGTTTGCATTTGGCTATTCGCATATGCCACCTTATCTCACATACAGAATAATCTCAAAAGAGGGCATTATGCATGACCCAGTCCCAATTAATTTACCAGAGCCAATCATGATGCATGACTTTGCTATTACCGAGACTTACACAATCTTCATGGATCTTCCTATGCTCTTCAGGCCAAAGGTCTGTATGTTACTCATAAAGTTTAAACTTTAGAGAAGAAAGTATATATAGAAAACAAGCATGATCTATACAGTCATTCATGTGTCTTTGAAACTGATTCCAAAGGAAATGGTGAAAGAGAAGAAAATAATATACTCATTTGATCCCACAAAAAAGGCTCGTTTTGGTGTTCTTCCACGCTATGCCAAGGATGACCTCATGATCAAGTGGTTTGAGCTTCCCAACTGCTTTATATTCCACAATGGTGTGTGCTTTGCTATGTCTATTAAAGGGTTTATATATATATATCATCAAAATATTATATTCTATGTACCAACTAAACTTCTGTGAATGGATGCCTATATCTCCAGCCAATGCTTGGGAAGAAGAGGATGAAGTCGTCCTCATCACTTGTCGCCTTGAGAATGCAACTCTTGACATGGTCACCGGGAATATGGGAGAAATACTTGAAAGTTTTGGCTGCGAACTGTAAGAATCACTGGCCTATTTCATCTCTTCTGCTCTCTCGTAAAACTAGATACCCTCCTCAACTATGTCTTGTGCAGGTACGAAATGAGATTCAACATGAAAACGGGTTCAGCTTCTCAGAAGAAACTATCGTCATCTTCAGTTGAATTCCCAAGGATCAACGAGTGCTACACTGGAAAGTATGGTTTTCAATTTTCACCCTTGTCCTTGAGTGTTACTGAATCCCTATACCTCATCATTCTTTCTTGTTTTGTTTGGTACGTTTAGGAAACAGAGATATGTATATACTTATGGAACAATCCTGGATGGCACTGGAATCATCAAGTTTGATCTGCATGCGGAAGCTGAGAGAGGCAAAAGAATGCTGCAAGTAGGAGGCAATATCAAAGGAATATACGCGCTCGGACAAGGAAGATATGGTTCAGACGCTGTATATGTC
Organism: Isatis lusitanica; assembly: GCA_900406415.1. Classification (NCBI taxonomy): domain Eukaryota; kingdom Viridiplantae; phylum Streptophyta; class Magnoliopsida; order Brassicales; family Brassicaceae; genus Isatis; species Isatis lusitanica. The sequence goes on along the minus strand of OVBB01001658.1, from coordinate 5,038 downwards.
CCGCGCGAGGCAGCTCAAGAAGACGACGGCTACTTAATATTCTTTGTTCATGACGAAAACACAGGGTACGTTGTAGTTATTGTTATTACACGACTTGCTATGTGCCTTATCAGATAGCACTTGTTTCGTTTTGCGACTATACGGCTCAAGAATATGTGTGAATGGACAGGAAATCATGTTTGAACGTGATAGACGCGAAAACAATGTCGGCTAAGCCAGTCGCAGTGGTGGAGCTGCCACATAGGGTCCCATATGGCTTCCACGCCTTCTTTGTTACAGAGGTACAAACTAAACTATAATGTATAGTATATTCTCTTCTTTACAAGCGATGCATATCTAACAAAACCAGTGGGTCTGGTCTTCACAGGAACAAATCCAGGAACAAACTCTTATATAAGAAAAACTGGTGCATATATATACATGATTCCTGAGATGTGGAAGTTACGGCATCTCAAAAATTTTGGTTACGGTTAAAATAAATTACTCAGAAGTGGTGTTACTCGAATTTTGATCACGACAGCGTTTCTTATCCGACGCACATGGGTGGAGCCGAGCTGCTTACTTACTAAATAGTATTAGTAATTTAGTATCTAAATGCTAGATATTTTTTTTTTGTCTCATATTCCTTATTTTATCCAAAGCCATAATAATAAAAAAAAATCCTGCCTTTGCCACCAACATTCAGAGTATTTATTTGATATTTTATTTGTCAAAAGATGAAAATTGATAACATTATGAGGCTTACCATCATTATCGCTGTTTTTTAGAAGAGATTCTTACTTAAAGAAAAGTAAAAAGTAAATGAAAATAAACTGATAACTAAGACTTTTAAGAAACATATCCTCGTTGCCACATAAGTCTCTAGAAAAAAAAACTAACATAAAATATTATAAAATACTTTTTTATTGTGAGAGACTCTAAACTTTGTGTAATGATTACACAAAAAACTCTTTTTTATCTAGAGACTTTGGTGTAGAACCTCCCAATAATGATGCTCTAACACTTTCATCAGTTTTGCTTCCTTTTTTGCAGGTCCCGCTTCCATTTTATATTTAAATATTAAATAAGAACTGCATAGAAGATTTCAGCGATAATGATACATTTACATATGAAAATAAGGAAACTTCATAGATACAATATATTTTCAGTATACCAGTTTCAAAAATATTGCCATGTTATTTTTGTCTGCTTGAAATGTAATATTAAATTATAAAAGAAAAGAGATTTTACAAAACGAATTGGTACAATGCAATGTTTCTAAAACCAGATATATAGGTGACCATACGAAAGCTATTAAGGATGAATGAGTCATGAATCAATATGGATCAATGGATCATGAGTTAATATGGTTAAGGATCAATGGATCATGAGTCAATATTGAATCAATATGGTTCAACCAGATATATAGGTGACCACACCAAATGATATTTAAAAAATAATAGTATATTGATATTCTTTTTGTAATGAGCTAGATTTGCAATTTGCAATATCAATAAAGTAAATTTTGATATATTGATATTTTAGTATATATTTTAAACATTGGTACTATTCTTTTTGTATATATAATGAATGAATTTATGTGTATCATTCTTCACACCATAAAGTCGAGTTTATATACAAAGCTAAACGTCTTTATGCCCAAGAAAGGAAAAAAGGAATATACAAGATGATACGATATATGCAAATATATATATTAATATATATGAATATGAATATTCCCAAAATGCAGCAAACTCTCGTTGTCACAAAACCTTAGAACAAATATCTGCAAGTTGAGCCTTCATTAAAACGTGCTGTGACTACATTTCTCGCTTTGGTCTCATCTCTACCATGACAGTCTTTCTCAACATATTTTGTCCTTTCATGAAATATCAGATTCCTACTGATATATAAAAGAATATATATATATATATATATATGTTGGGGACAGATTTTACACAATTGGAATCCAATCAGATAGCAACACGTAGCATAAGGTTTAACGACTTTTATCTAAAAATCAAATTGGTTTAAAATTGACTTTTAAGGACTTTGAGAATAAGACTTGATAATGTTTCAAAAGCCATATCCCCAATTAGTGCGCCTGTTGATCATGTAGTTTATATACAAAGCTAAAAGTCTTCATGTCCAAGCTTAGAAATTGTTTGAATTGTATGAACCATCTTGTCAAAGATTGTCAGCTCAATAGACATCCTGCCCAATCTGAGGCACAATAAAATTGGGATAACGAACAACTTAAAAAGCCACAGCCTAATGCTCTTGTTGTGGAGCTTTGATCTGCGAAAGAATGTGGAATGAATAGGCAAGATCAGGGCGTGTGGCTCCGAGATAATTTATCTTACCAACTAGTCGTCGCTATTCATGTGTACATCCATATGGTTTACCTCCCGATTTTGAGTTGCAACAACAGATAAAAACGATCTAACACTTGTCATCTTAGAAAATAAGTTTTGCAGTTAATCCGCTATTACAAATGGCTAAAGCCAACCAGACAGTAGAATCAACAACATGATAAGTTACCTAATTGTTTTTGGACCACAAAACAAGCCTAAAATCCAGAATGAATGATGACGGCAAGTCCTTGGTGACCTCAAGTTTCTGTGGAGGAAGTCGAGGAACAGGTTTCTCCACCGTCATAACGTGGAGGCGTGATTGATGAAGACTTCAAGTGACAAGCATTTTTGAAGATAAAACTCACAAGATCCCTCTCTTCTGGTCTTCCTCTGTACCCTGCAAACTCGAACGTTTCAAGACTCTCCAACAAACATTCAGGAACAGAGCTCTCGTTATTGTTCCAGCTACCAAGTTCATGCTTCTTCAAATAGTCACACTGAGATCAACAAAAGGAGAGAGAGAGAGAGAGGCAGAGTAGAGAGTTAATAGACTACACCAGAGAGTGCTATATATATATAAATAGTCAAAGGAAGAAACTTACATCGACATAGAGTTTGAGGACTCGGAGTTTAGGAGAATCTTGGAGCAACCGGAAAAGTAACTTCGCCCAATAATTGAAGCTGATACATAGCTTCAGATGTTCAAGCTGATTAAAGACAATACCATCCTGATAGGCAGGGCCGGCCCTGGGCCAAAGCAAGCCAGCACTTTAGGCGCCAAATTGTATATAGAAATTAGGGGCGCCAATGGTTTGAGAATTTCCTTTGGTATAGTGGTTTGGAAGCATGAGTATTTGACTTATAGTAGCTAAGTTCGAACCTTGCTTTCTTTCTTTTTTCTTCTTTTAGTTTTAATAAACTGTTTACAAACAGCTCAGCCCAAATAATTTTTATTACACATGAGTATTTCACTTTCTATTTTTACCAATTTGATCCCTTTATTAATTTTTTCCTTCTATACTTCTTTCTTCTTCTTTTTTAATATAAAATTTTGATTGTCTCTATATTTTTTTTTGTTTTTTTCATAAATTTTTGATCAAACATGAAACTCTGTTTTTATTTAAAAGGGTTCTAAAACTGTCAATACTTTTTGTGTTTTATACCTATTTGAAAAGTTTAGTAGTTCAATACTTATTTGCATTATTTTGAGTATGTATATATTTTTTAAAAATATCATTAACTTTTTTTAATATACAGTGCATCATTTTTCAGTTTGCTTTAGGCGCCGTAGACTTACGGACCGGCACTGCTGATAGGTAAACTGCATGTGTGACAAAAAATAACAAAGGATTCAATCTCAAGTAAAAACAAAAAAAAAATTATTAATTTGTGATATATGAAGATTGCGAACTTGAAATTTATAGATGGAAACAAATCACCTCTTCATCCTCGTTGATCCAAACGCATAAGGAAAGGCGTTTGACAGATGTGATTGGTTCGAAAATGTTCTCCACAAGTTCCTCAGCGATGATATCTGCCACTTCCACGTTAGACATATGCGCAACCAAATAGGAGAACCCTTCTGCATAATTCTCAACTTTGAAATACTTCAAAGAAGGGGTAACAATCACATACTGATCAGAAAAAGTCGGTCCACCACCTATCGGTAACGTTAACCTCTGCAACGACGGGCTAATAACAACTATCGCTTTCACATTGTCCTCATTATTTCTTTCAATAACCAGATCTTCAAGAACAGGGCAACAGGATAGAAGCAGTCGAAAACAATCATTATTCAGATAAGTCACACGTCCAAGTAGCAAAGTTTTTAGTGAAGGGAGAGAGACCGTTCGAGGAACATCCACAAGAATCTACATTTCTGAGTAGCAAAGTTTTTAGTGAAGGGAGATAAACGCTTGTCCATTCAGAACCTTATCAACAAGATGGTATAGTTAACTTCAGAAGGCGATGTTTCTGATTTGGAAAATGTGAATACAATTATTGTTTGTTTTGTGCATTTTAGTAGTTTTTAAAGCACTGTTCATTTAGCGAGTTAGATGAGATTTCCAGATATGGAGTCTGAATGCAATAATTAGTCGCAGCAGTTAAACGCTATTTGTTTGCGATTTTGCTTCATGCGTCCAGAAATTATATATGGATGTAGTTACGTTCATTTGTATTTTTTTATATTTTATATTTGGACGTCTTTGGTGTCAAATGTTTTTGTTTTTTTAGTCTATTATATATATATATAGTTTTTTTTTTTACAAAACTAAAAACTAAAATTATCCAAATTTTATACTTAAAATCAAATAAAAAATATTAAACAACAAACATCAAATTACATTTTCTATTTTTTATAACATATGAAATATATTATAAATTATAATATAAAAAAAAAACATCAAACTACATCATACTAATGTAAATTACATTATACATATTATACAACAAACCTCAAAGTACATCATACTTATGTAAATGATATTTTACAACAAACATCAAACTACATCATAATAATCATACCAATGTAAATTATACATTTTCACATAATATTGTTACACATTTCAATTGTCATCGAATCATGCTCTTCCTTCACCATTTCAATGGTCACCAAATCATGCTATCGTTATGAATCTTCTTGTCACGATATTACTATAACGCCCCAACCGCCCCTACCAGTGAGCCCACATGTCCTCTTATTA
>OVBB01001657.1:0-12217 GCA_900406415.1 Isatis lusitanica | reverse complement strand
TCCGGCGAGAAGGACGAGGGGGAGAGGAAGATGAACGGCGGCGATTCCGGAGATAAAACCGAGGACTTTTCCAGCGTCGGAGGCGAAAGAGAGGTAGTTGAGTTTAAACTGAGAGATTGAGAGAAACTCTTTGAGCTGAGAAGAGTAAGCAGGGAAGCTCAAGTTGGTGCCGTTGAGAGATTGAAGCCACAGAAGAGCGACGAGGCTAAACCACCGAAGAACGTTCGGAGACATGTTTCTTGAGAGAGTGCTTACAAGTCGGCTAAAAAGTAAAAAGAGATATGTGAATATTGAGAAGGGGATTCGTATTTATAACTGATGAAGGATCAGGGATTTGTTGTCGTTTTTCTATTTTCTAAATGGCATTTAGTGTTGTGGTATTGAGAAGGAAGGTGTGGTTAGTGTGGTAATCAAGAAAAAGGAAAGAGATTCACCAAAAACAAAAAAAATAAGGAAAGAGGAAATTCGAGTTTAATTTAATGTTTAAATTAATGCTGATATCGCCTATTTGTTTTTGACGTTCTCTTTCAGTTTTTACTTCTACTAGCGTTTGTTTACCTTTTTTTTGTTTTTCCAGATGTTGTAATAAAGGAATGACAAAAAAAAAAATGATTTAGTGGATGATTGGTTGGATTGTAGCTATATATTATTTGTTGTAGCTGTATATCATGTAGCTGTAGATAATAAATGATAAAATAATAAAAAAAGAATGATATTCCTACAGTCATCTATTTTTCTTTATAGCCTTTAAAATATTAGTAAATAAGGTTTGTATAGCCATTTTTTGTTGTAGAAACTGTAACTTTAAAAAAGAAGATAAAACATGATTGGTAATTTATTGGGTTGTAGCTAAAAATTAAAGCTAAAGATGACTCTTACAGCCCAACTAATCATCCCCTTAAGAGTACATTGGACCAAAGATTTGGTCAGATTTTAATTTTTAACCAAATCGCCTTTCATTGTATTAATGAATTTGTAGAATGTTTTAAATTTCTATTTTATTATATTTAAAATTTGCTAAAATATAGGGTTATTGAATTAGTTATTTATAAAAAAGAATCATCTTTCACTGGAAAATCTATAATTTATAAGAAAATATATCAAGAAAAAATTGAAATTATTCAAGTGAACTTTTGTAGTTAAAGATCAATGAATAGAAATACAGCTTCATATGATATGATATTTGAGAAAAATTGGAATGCACATTTTGAGTAGAGTTTTAAATGGATATTAGCTGATACTATTCACACATATATTTCACTTTTCTCAAAAATAAGCCACACAACGATTCATATAATTCATACAAATATTTTCACTCTTTTAAAAAGTAAGCCATACAACGATTTGATAATACTGATCGTATTTCAGAATCGATTAAGTGCATGTATCCAAATTATATTCATATGATATATTTTTCACTTTGTTGCTCATTTTTTATCAGAAAAATATTTATCTGTTGCTCGTTACCAAAATAATTTAACCCATATATAATATTTTTCCGGTTTAAGCCTAACCTTCTCCATCTTCTTTTTGTTTTCTATTTTGTGCCATTTTGATGTTTTTTCTCTGAGTTGAGCATTACATAAACTTTGGAAATTTTCATTCATTTACTTTTTTTTCGAAGATTGATATGAACATATTATTATTTTATAACAAAGCTCAGAGTTGTCCTTTGAGCTTTTAAGAGCTCCCACATGTATGTTTAGATGAATTTTCTCCTTTTAAACCTTAATTATTAGCCATTAACATCATATTTTCCTTCGGTCAAATTGTTGGTTGACAGGTCGAACATGGTCGATCAATCTTCTTGTAAAATGCCCAAGAGTAGTAATTGACCAGATGTTCAACCCAACTTGGACCACTCACAGTCTCACACTTAACGTTAGATAATCAGTCTTCAGTATTTGGGTATAATTTTTGATCCAACCGTTTGATCAACTTCAAATCACTTAGGTAAGAAAGATAAATATCTTTAGTATCTTGTGTCCCAGTTTTATCAACATCCAACCAGTATAAAGTTTTCCATCTGATGCAAAATATTTGACATTATGAAACTGTCTGATCTCAAAAATGTCTAAGTGGGATTCACTTTAGCCTAAAATGACTATAATTTGTAAAGACTTTCAAAATTCCAAAACACAGCAAATTGATATACTACCAAAAACAATCATTTCTTTATCAAAAGTATGTGAAAATATTACAAAACAATAAATGATATAGTGTATAATTGACCAATCACAAAGGGAAAATTGCAGTTTACAAATTTATATTATAAATGTATTTTAAATGACAAAAAGTAATATAAAATATAGAATACTAATCTCATATGATGACAAGATTAAGGCGATAGTCAAAAATGACTTTGTGGTGATAATTACTGTATCTTTTCGCCGGATTCCTAGTGTTTTCACTTTGAGGGTGCTTGATGAATTGTGTTTTATTTTACAAAATCCACAAAATCGGATATGCCATGTGTATCTCTTTCTTTGACGATATAACATGGCTTTTCCCAGTTATTATGTTTTAAAATTTTGACAAATATCTTGTCCGTATAATTTTTTCATATATGATGACAAACTTATGAACTGCAACGTCCGATTTCTTTTTCGTTTTCATTCTATACAAACTATATATATAAATGCACCAATTGAATTTCCAAATACGACATTATTGGAAATACTTACAACAAAACACGTATTGTGACAATAAATATATATATTTGTAGGGAATATATATGACGCTATAATTAAAAGCCAAATTTCCTCATTTATTTGTACTTGATACAATGATAGGTTTTTATTCAACTGCTATTTTATTAAAGTCTAAGCAATTAATTAGTACGGCCGCACAATGATTCAAATTCCTAATACATAAATAAATTTCACTAAATCACAATTGGCATATAAATATACAACAAAACTATATAATGTTCACAACTAAATTAAAAAATCGTGACTGATACTTTCATTCTCTTTCACGTTTTATGATAAGTAGAAATGTTAAATAATGGCCTTGCTTCTCGGGAAGGCGCACCACGGCAAAGGTTTAGGATTGAAAGTACCGACGCACCCGTCATTGACCTATTTTCCTTGCCTATTGTCATGTTCACCTATGGCTTCTACGTGGGAATCTATATAATATTAAGATCATTCTCATTGCAAAAAAAAAAAGAAAACGAATAAAATAGGAAGAAAATACGAGAAAGAATGTTAAAAGACAGCAATGGAAAGAAGTCGTAGTTCGTTTGTTGATATCCAACTGTCTGTTCTTCATCAGATAAATTTCCAATAATTTCATACCGACACCAACTCCAGTGGTACTCCAGTTGCCAACTCTGCTTATCTTCAAGTTCAACCCCTTTCTTGTGGAGACTTTTAACACATTTATTATAACCAAACTAAACATTTAAAACACTCAAATAGATTTTTTTTTTCTTATCTCTTTTCTTTTAAAACACAACAACTTTCTTACACCAAAGAAAGGATTTTGATCCTGCAAATTATGAAAATGGAAAAGATGGGGATACACTAGAGGCCTTGTTGAGTGTTGATCCCATCGATCGTGCCGGTATATTTCGTTTACATCCTCATCAGATATCAAAGAAAAACATTTATTATATAAAAATTACATATAATCCATAATATAATACGCAACAAAAAAAAAACTGATGCTTCCCAAATAATTTACCCGCTATTAGATCATCAACCATTTTATTTCCCACTTCTTAAATCACTTTTAAAATATCTCTTCCCTTATTTGTCAAAGACAAATCAGCATTTCATATACAAAAAATAAAAAACCAAACTACACAAACATTCATTGCCTAGTCTTCCCCGCATAGTCCATTAGTTTTATGGGCCCATTAACCCCAATATCTTTATCTCTTTTAGTTCGTCCAATAACCCAGTCGGATTCATAACTTTCGGTTTACGGTTAGGTTAGTATCTTTAACCGAACATTTCAAATCGGTTAATGAAATTGTAGGTTTTGGTCTGTTTTTGTTCTGTGGGAGTCTTTCTCTATTTTTCTTCTCGAAGCAGCTTCATCTCAGGCGAGCAGAACCCTGACTCTGGAAATTTCCGGCGACCCCGACTCCGACTCCGGTAACTCAGCATACCTTTAACAATACCCAAAAATTTCCATAGTTAAAGGTTCTGTTTAAAATCATATTCGAGAGGGGGAGAGAGAGAGAGACTGCATGTTCAATGATTTGGAGAGATCAGAAATTCAAAGTGTCTGACAATGTGGATGTAGTAATGAATGTGAATCAGAAGTTGTATTAGTATATCACTATAAGAGAAAGAGCAATTACGTGTTCTTCGTCCAAGAGATTCTACTAGTGACAACTTTACATGTTTTTGTAGCCAGAAGCCATTGCTTTTATTTCAGATTTCAGAATAATGTTTGTAGTGATTTTGATTATGAACTTGTGTGTACTCAAACCATGCAACAAAATAATAGCAGTGTTTACGAAATTAACTGATTTTTTTTGTTGTCTTTGTTCTTGATTTGAGAAGCGAATGAATTTTGGTCGTGTGTTGTTGTTTTTATGTTTAGAACAAACCTCACAGTGGTCTGAAAAGTTCTCGAATCAGCGGTGGTTTCACAATGGCTGGTGTGGGTGAAAGCTCTTCGACTCAGGAGGAAGTAGCAGAGAAGCCTGTGATTGTTAGGGTTAAGCGTAAAGTAGGACAGTCTCCGCTCGATGCTTTCTGTAAGTTTCTTCTCTCTGCTCTCCATCTTCGGTAGAAGTTCTCTTGGACCTATGTCTGTATTTATTGTGTGTAAGGAGGAAAAACTGAAATGGTTATGGGATTTAGGGTTGGAGATAAACGAAAGACCATCCAAACGTCCATTTCTGGACTTCGCAAAGCTATCTATTTCCAAATCAGAAACGAAAGGTAATTTTTCTTTTTCTTTTATCCTATCAGGCGTTTTGTGCTTGTATGATGATGATGGTTTGGACTTTAGAGGTCGTTGAATCTTGAATGTTGTTCATGAGGATTATATGTTCTTATGTGACAGAGGATGTGAAACCCAAGAAGGTGCTAGTGCGGCATTTGGAAACAGTCACGGACTCTGAAACCACAGTTGATATCATCCACTCTTTCTTTGTGAGTGAACATTTTTTATTCTGTTTGAATTATTAACCTTGCATGTTGTTGTTTTATATGTTCTGATTGTTGTTATTGTATGTTCTGCAGGAGACTGATCTTAATGATCAAAGTTGCAGTAAAGGAAAGTTTGAGGATCGAAAATTTGCCTTCAAGAAAGACAACGTATGTTGTTTTATCCCTGGTTCGAGATTCTCTGTGTCTTCATTGCTACTCGAAATCTCGAATGATAGCTTAAGTTCCTTTTCTTTTTGGGTCTGCAGAGAAAGGAACAGCGCTTGACCAAAGCTGTACAACAGCAACAGGTATCTTGGCTCTTGGACATGAACGTTTCATACAGTTTTCTGCGAGATTAACAACTTTACAGAGCTCTACGTACTATTTTTAAGTAGCTAACTCGACTCGTGTCATCAATTGATCAAAATTAGACCGCTGCACACAATGCTCGGTTTGAGCAAATATGGCGAAGTAGGAAGGGAAACAAGGAAGGCATCCATGATAAAGAACTCCATGAGAGGTGTAATTTCTATGACGTTATCCGTGTTGATGCTGAAGAAAGACCAGACAAAGCAACAGAGTAAGTTCTCTAGTAAAATGCATTTGTAATTAAAATCGCAAGAGTTAGAAATAGTTCAGCTTTGGTTGAACTAAATGGTAACTCCTGTCTTCCTATAGGGTTACATCCTTGGAGGACCAGAAGCTGCTTGCTAGCTTCTTGCCTCTCCTCAGAGAATGTATTCCAACTGCAGCTGAAGAGATTGAAGCTGATATCCACTCTACTCATACCGAAGAATACGTTTATGATTTCTATGCTGTAAACGAAGATATGGATATAAGTGAAGACAGTTCTAAGCACCAGCTTCCTCTGTGCGTATTTGCTTTTTCTCAACTCCTTCACTTTGTCTCTTGTGTCACTTGCTAACTTGAGTTCCTGGGTTATCTTTAGTGTCATAGTCGAAGAGGAAGAAGAGTTCTGCGATGGACCGGATGAATCAGACTATGACTCTGATGATTCAAACGGTACACTTTTACTACGTAACTGCTTACTTCCCATTGTTGTTGAACTTTGTTAGACGGCAATCGAATAAGGGATTGTTTTTCATTTGATAGAACAATGATTACTTTTGTAATTGGTATTGTTGATGATCTGTGGTTATGGTTATACTCTGTGAGTCTGTGTCCTAGAAACCGAAAGTGAAGAAAGAAGTAACAACTAAACGAAATATATCTTTGTATGACTCAGCTGAAGATCATCCAAGGAACGATTACCCAGAAGAGACCTCTGAAGACGAGGAAGAAGAAGAAAAAGAAGACGAGGAGGAAGAGGAAGATGAAGAAGAGAAGAGTGAAGGCTCTGATGATGAATCAAAAGACGAGGAGACTTCAGAAAGACATGTGAGAATGGTCCTTGATGACGACGAGTTCGATGGTTATGAGGAGGATGTGAATGTTTATGGGGATAGCGACGAGGAGTTTGAGTACGCTTAGTGTAAGCAAATGAAGATGCTAAAAAACTATAGTGTAAGGCTGTGAATTAAAATTGTTCATCCACTCTTCTTTTGGTATATGTCTTTGATCAGATGTATTATAAGAGACTAAAAAAAAAACATTTTGGCGTTGAATTGATCCTTTTTCAACGACAAAAAAAAAAAAGAAAGAAAAATAATAATAAATAATTGGCGTTGAATATAAGCAACTTCAGTTGGTCTTCTTCCGCGTCTAACTGTTAGCATTTGGACTATGTGAATGGCTGATTCGGAAACTCCCTATCACCCTGAGACCGAGGATCTCCGGCGAATACCAGTCGATCTCTTCGCCTCCAAGAAGCTTCCCGGTCTCTCCTCCGGCGATCTCGGGTTTGCTGATTCCTCCGATCATCTCGTCTTCATCCTCCGCAAGTCTTCTTCCTCCCTGAAATCTCTCCTTGATTCGTCCGGAGTTCCTCTTTTCTCCATCTCGCGTCTCCACGTAAGCACTACAATCCCAGTTTCATCGATTCTGTTGCTCTTATCGTTTACTTGTTAACTTTACTGCAATAGCTTCTCTGATTTTGAGTCTCATTTGAATCTAACGAACTAACGTTTTCATATTCAGCAGATAAATCTTTTCGGTTCTTTGGATTTTGTCAGTTTGTTTGATGTTTACAGAGAATCTTTATCCATGGATTGGGATTAAAATAGACCTCTCTCTCTTGTATGTGTGTTTGGAATGTAGAATGGAACGTGGGAATTGCATAAAGGAGATGTCGGAAAGCGCAAGGAGTTGGTCCTAACGGTGAACCGGACATCGAGCAGATTCAGCAAGACAGAGCTAGAGGTCTCTTTTGCAGGCAATGTTGCTGGAGAATCGACGAAACATCTTGTCATCAAAGGTTGCCCTTTTCAGAAATCATGTACCATCTATAGTCAAGACTCCATTGTCGCGCAGGTAAGAACTCTTATCGGTAAGCTTTTGAGTAACTATGCGCCTTTGATTTCAATAGTTTTAACTAAGAATTGTACTGTCTGGATCATGCTTGCTGAATGAAATATTTGAGATTTAGTCATGGTAAAGCATACAAGCGTCACGATTGTAGAAACATATCCAACACCTTTTCGTTCATTTAGAAGTCCGTATTCATCTGGTTGTAGCTTGAAAATTTTGCTTAAGTCTAATCTATGTTCCTGTAAATTTGGTGGCAGACGAGTTTGATGTACAAGCTGAGGCAGATTTACGTAGGGAGAAGCAAGTTCCGGCTAACGATATTTCCGGGATCCATCGATCATTCTCTAGTAGTCGCTATGGTCGCCGTGTTTCTCCAAGGAAGAAAATGAGAACAAACCCCTCAATTTATCATATCATTGTGAAGGAAAATCTGACAAAAAAGGCATTATTTTAGTACATTACATCCTCAAATGCCTTTTGATTCAATCGGCTCTCATGTCGAAAATGTAAATACGATGAGCTTTGCACTTTCTCAATTCTATAATCTGCCTTGAGATTTTTAGTCTTTTTTTGGTTTTCCTTTCAAACATACGTGACTAAAATTCCGGTATTCTGTAATGAAAATCTTATCCCCTTACACGTGAATATATTTGTGATGTTTAGTGAATTTTTTCAGAAAATCTGCAAGCTAAATTTTTGGGTCGCGGCTCGAGTGAAAACCGGGTTCAAATCATTTTCGTCTTTACTAAATCTTAAGTGTTCATAGGCTAACGAATAAATAAAAGGTATGTATATTTTAGAACTGTGATTTTCTTGTGGTAAGCTCACTATTTTATAAAGATACAAATGTTTAAATCGTTGATAAATACACAAAAAAAAGTTAAGAAATATCCATCCAATCCGATTCAATTTCAGTCCGGTCCGGCTCCGGTCACGCCGGTCCAAATTTAATAACCATAAAACTATTGGGAATCGAACAAGGGACAACAAATGAGACGGTGTCGTTTTGAGGACAACATAGCAAACGCTTTGGCTCTTCTCCGTCTCTCTCAAAATCAACATTAGGGCTGTCGCTAAATTTCTCAGGCTCGGTCTCGTCATCGTCTTCGCGTAGCTCTCAGTCGAAGATGTTAACGGCGGATATACCACCGAATCAGTCAATCTACATCAAAAACCTCAATGAAAGGATTAAGAAAGAGGGTAACTTCTCTTCTCTCTCTATCTGATTCTGTCAAATAACTTCAAAACTCGTAGATTTCGAAACCTCCATGAGCTCCCTGTACCAATAGTGTTCCCGTCAGATTCATTCTTCCAGCTTGCGACAGTGTTTAAGTGTTGAGATTCTACTTTGCTTTAGCTGTGATAAGAGTGTTCGTTTCTAGCTTCTAGGGTTTCGGTATTCAATCTAGTTGCAATGTTATGAGAAAGATATGTATGTTCACCATTGAAGTCCGAATTCTCTGGATAATAGCTGTAAGGAGAGATGTAGTGTTGGGTGTTGGCTCAGGGCAGAATCAATCTCATGCTTTTATTACTTTGTTGTTTTTATCTAACATGTTTTCTGTTTTCCAGAATTGAAGAGATCTCTTTACTGTTTGTTCTCTCAGTTTGGGAGGATACTTGATGTGGTTGCTTTGAAGACTCCGAAGCTAAGGGGACAAGCTTGGGTTGCGTTTACTGAAGTCACAGCTGCTACTAATGCGGTCCGCCAGATGCAAAACTTCCCTTTCTATGATAAGCCAATGGTCAGTTCCCATCACCTTTTCTTTCAACTCTCTTCTCTCTTTGTGTTCTTTGTGTTATATCGATCATTCGATTGGTTGGACCCGCTAAAGCATAGATTTTGTGCGTGTCTTTTGTTTCTTCTCAAGTTCCATTTGTTGGTTATATGTGTTTTTTTATGATGTTTATAGTCCCTTTTTCATCACATTTTCTTAGCGTTATCTGCTGTCAAAATCTTTTCTCTGTTTCTTGCATGCATTGTACAACTAAATCTTGGCTCTTTCGGGTGTATATGTTACTGGTTCCAGTCAGGTTGATGTTAAAAAAAGTTTTAATGTATGGTCATTCGAGTGCAGCGCATACAATTCGCAAAAGAGAAGTCAGATTGTATTGCTAAAGAGGAAGGAACTTTCGTTCCCAAAGATAAGAAGAGGAAGCAACAAGAAAAAGGTAAACATTGTTTTTACTTTCTGCAATTTGTCTTTGACATGTTGGGTTCATTGATAAACTTCAAAAGACTTTCACTTGCATGATTGCGTTATAACGTTTGCAAAACTACATTTGTTACTTTCAGCTGAAAGGAAGCGTGAAGAAACCCAACGGCCAAGTACGGCTAATGGCACACCTTCCCAGAACGGAGCCCCTGCGGTAAGTGTGCCTTCTTCTCACCTTCTTGAGAACAATCTTCAGTAATAATATGAATTTCAATTGTTGCATCCCTGAGCTTCTCCATAACATAAACAAATATATATATATTTGTATTGTATTTGGAAATGCTGATGATTTTCGTTTGTCTTTGAATCTTGAAAAGCCATCTTCGTTCAAGCGGAGTGGGCAAGAAGAGATGCCACCAAACAACATACTGTTCGTTCAGAATCTTCCGCACAATACAACAACCATGATGCTTGAGTTTCTCTTCAATCAGTATCCGGGATTCAAAGAGATAAGAATGGTCGACGCAAAACCAGGGATTGCGTTTGCGGAATTCGACGACGATGTTAAATCTGCCATGGCTATGCATGGTCTTCAGGAATTCAAAATCACTCCCGAGTATCCAATGGTCATCTCTTTTGCCAAGAAATGAAGAAAACGACAGAACAAAAAAGCTTTTGTGTTTGTTTGTCTTTATTTCTTTAAGATGGTGATAATGAGACTCTTTGCGTAAAACAGACGGTTTTAATGTTTTGGTTCAATTGACTCCGGTTTAGTTAAAAGTCACTGGTCTTAATCATCGGCGATGACGAAAGAAACCCTTAAACACGCGGTTTCACACTTGACACAATTTCGCAGACGACCCAACAAAATAAAAAGAATATCTCATTGGCATTGGTCAACCATTTATATAAATATTAAAAAGGAAAAAAAAATGATAATTAGGCCAAGAGAAAAAGACAAATTATGTAAGATAGAAAAACCTTGCTCGATACGCCACCGTCGTCGTCTTTACCCAATCTAAAAACTGTTTCTTCAACATCTTTATCCTCTCCTCATAGATCATTTCTCTGAAAAAAGTTTGCTTTTTTAAAATCGTTCTTTCTTTTTTAAGCAAATCCCTTTTGCTCCTGTGAGCTTGAAAGTTGTCTTCTTTTATTCAGACCATGTCGTCTACTTCTTTCACCGACCTCCTTGCTTCTTCCGGCGTTGACTGCTACGAAGAAGACGAAGACTTTTGTGTTTCCGGGTCGGTTTCGCTGTATCAGAATGGTGGGTTTTACCCGGAGAAAACCGGGTCGGGTTTACCCAAGTTCAAGACGGCGCAGCCTCCTCCTCTTCCGATTTCACAATCTTCTCGTGGTTTCGCCTTCTCCGATTTACTTGACTCTCCTCTTCTTCTCAGCTCCTCTCATGTAAAGATTCCATTTTTCTCACATCATCTCATCGCTTTTCATCTGTTTATTGCAAAATTGGAAAGAAAACAAAAATCTGAGTTTTATCACTTTCAAGTCACAAAAAGGAGTTTCCTGTTTTGTTAATATATGATTCGCGCTAAACTACTTTAAGCTTGACATGAATAAAATCTCATTACTTTCGATGATGTTCTGTATTGTTCGTTCTGTTTTTAAACTAACTAATCCGAAAGAAAATTCTCTGGCTTGTGTTTACTCTGCAGAGTTTGATATCTCCGACGACAGGAGCGTTTCCGTTTCAAGGTTTCAACGGAACAAACAATCACTCAGATTTTCCTTGGCAGATACAATCGCAGCAACCATCAAACGCCTCTTCTGTATGTGTTTCCCTTGGTGTTTCTGAGACATCTACACTTTCCTTGTGTACTGAACCAAAACCTGTTTCTTTTTACAGGCTTTGCAAGAAACATATGGTGTTCAAGATCTTCAGAAGAAGCAGGACCCGGTTCCTCGTGAGTTTGCGGCACACAGCTTCGGATCAGATCGGCAGATTAAGGTACCATCATACATGGTGAGTAGGAACTCTAATGATGGTTATGGTTGGAGAAAATACGGTCAGAAACAAGTGAAGAAGAGCGAGAATCCGAGGAGTTACTTCAAGTGTACGTATCCCAATTGTGTCTCCAAGAAGATTGTCGAGACGGCTTCTGATGGACAGATCACTGAGATCATCTACAAAGGAGGTCATAACCATCCTAAACCTGAGTTCACCAAGAGACCATCAGGATCAACAACAATACCATCATCAACGTCAGCTAATGCGAGAAGAATGTTTAATCCTTCTTCTGTTGTTAGCGAAACACATGATCAGTCAGAAAATTCGTCGATTTCGTTTGATTACAGTGATCTTGAGCAGAAAAGCTTTAAATCAGAATATGGTGAGGTAGACGAAGAGGAGGAACAGCCTGAGATTAAGAGACTGTAAGTACTTTTCTGTTTAAGTTAGTGGAAGCAAAAAGGTTTCTAATAAAGAAAGAAATTGACATATTTTTTGAGTTGTTGTGTAACAGGAAAAGAGAAGGTGAAGATGAAGGAATGTCTGTAGAAGTA